>JADDOH010005119.1:0-164744 GCA_016648135.1 Agrypnia vestita
TCACGAATGTCTGTGGAATACTCGTTGTGTAAAAATAATATAGTGAGAAATAATGTTTACGAAACTTTATTAATAGGCATGAATGATTCAAATCTTACAAGTAAAATTATATAAACTAAAATCAAAAATGTGCGGATGGAAACTCGGGAACTTTTTTGATTTATTGGTGCACTTGAATTTTCTATTTCAGTTTGCAAAGTTTGACAAGAGCATGCCACTAATAAACATGTGTGTTTGATTGTTAGCTTTGGGCATGCTTATTTATGAGCATGCCACTAATAAGCATGCCAGTAATGAGCAAGTGTGTACAGTTGTTAGGGCATGCTTATTAGTGGCATGCTCATTAGCATGCCAGTAAAGAAGCATGTGTATCTGTACCTTAAGAAAGGCACTGAACAAAGTCAATACGTTTTTAATTTACGTAGGTGATTAGTAGTTTTTTAGTCTATGCTCGCGAATGCATATATTATATGGTTGGTAATTTTGCTAGAATTACGACTGCTCAAGTTGGCAGTATCAGTAAATCAAGTTGCAGATTTTGTATTTATTTGGAATTTAGTGAGTGCAAATATTATCCGCGTGGGTGCCTTTTTACTCTCTTTATATTAACTCGTGGTGTCTGCTTGTCTTCTTGTCTGACGAAAAAACTTTGGATCCATTTTAAACCTCTTTCCCGTGATCCAATCGAGCTGAAACTTTGCAAGCAGACTCGTGGCGACGATCAACAAGAATCTATCAAATTTTCGTAAAAAAAATAATACATTTTTGGATTTTTCAAATTTTGAATGAAATTTGAATTTGAAGTTGTATGAAAATATTTCAACGCATCTGGTAGACGCGTGATTATAGTATAATTTTAGATTTTTGGAAATTTTTTATTACTCCTTTTCGTAGCGCCGCCCGACCGAAGCCCAACGCGTAGGTTAAGCGAAAAAAAAGTTTCAATTGGTAAATGAGAAAGAGAGTATAATAAAAACTTGGTTTTTATGGGTTACTTTTTTTAAGCTTAAAATGTAGTCAACTTTCACCGCGGACGGGTGAATAGTAAATAAAATACTTAAATTAAGATTATCATGTTTGTCATTTTACGCCTAACTATGCCGTGAATTTCTTATTTGTTTTAGGGACAAAGCTTTCACTACATTCTGTCTATTATATGTAAAAATTTCTCCGCTATCCAATATATAATTGACAGATGTGAGAGTGTGTATTATCTGTTAACTTTTAAGCAGGAGATACGAGGATGCTATAATAAAATAATGCGATATAGAATCCTTGATGATGTACATTTAAATAAATTTTATCAAAGAAAATGTCACATGGACTGGTGACAAATTAAACAAGGTAATGAAAGAATTTCACTCGTATTTCTCAATTTATTTTGGATGTTAAAGACATCACGAATTCATTTTGGGTGAAATGCAGAATGTGGCGTTGGGGGTTGTATGAAATATTAACAACTTTTTTCGGTATAATCGAGTGTCCTGACGACAATGTCACAGTAGCACAATTCGCGGATGATACCGCTTTTCTAGCCACGTCACCTAACCACACCCTCGCAATACGCCGGGTCTAGAAGCAAGCTTCCGCACTCGAGAAGTGGTGCAAAGACTGGCGTGTGGAGATAAACCCCTCCAAAAGCGCCTCCACCCTCTACTCCCGAAGATCCAAATCCACTGAACATAAGCCTAACATCAGAATGTTCGGCGAAAAAGTCCCCTGGACCAATGAAATCAAATACCTGGGTGTTACACTCGACTCAAAACTCACATTTCGCACATATATACAAAATAAGATCGAATCCGCAACTCGCGTCCTCTCAGCCCTCTACCCACTGATGTGCCGGAATAGCAAACTGGCCACAGACAATAAACTCCTGCTATACAAAGCCATTATACGACCAATCCTCACATATGCAGCCCCCGTCTGGGGCCACGCCGCAGTCATGCACACCAAAAAACTTCAGATTTTGCAAAACAAGGCCATCCGGTTAGCTCTGGATGCGCCGCGTTGGATCAAAATCACACAGCTTCACCACGACTCAGGTATTCCTCCGATAATGGAATTCATTAGAGAAACCGCCGAACGATTCTATGCAGGCATCCCAACCCACCAAAATCCCTCCATTAACACTCTGTCGCGCTACGACGAGACCATCCCAAGGAAGATCAGGAGACCTAAATTGGTCCTCCTTCGGGACCCAAACCCCAGGGATCCCCCTCCTGCACCATCTTCGCAGTAAAAATCCCCCCCCTAAAATAAACCCCCGCAAGTGAGGTAAATTCATCCCTCACCCCACATAATGATGAAAGAGCAAGGGGTCCTTTGTGACCCGGTACTCTGCTGGCAACAAGATCAAAGTCAAAGTCAAGATTCCAAAAATGTCGTAAAATAATGTCGCACTCTTATATTTATTTACATTAAACGAGTAATTCCAATTTAAAAATCTCAATTATTTTCATAGTAACTTTGACAAGTCAGCCTTTTCCTTTGAATTAATAATACACGTATCTATGGATAAGATATAATCATAGATAAAGAATTTAAATAAAAAATTGGCCTTTACCCTGCCGGATACGTCATCCAGACTTATTTCCATTTTAAACACAAAATTGGACTTTTCCCAATCAGATACGTCATCCAGACTTATTTCAATAATGCCCCGTATAAGCTGAGAAAAAAATAAAGTAAATTTGAATTTGGAGATTATTGTTCCCAAAAATTTGTTTGGAAATGGAAATCAAACGTTAATTTTCTATGGTTTCTTGGTTTATTATTTGAATAAAATATCACATTGTCTATACTTCGCATATCGTATAGATAAAATCGTTCATCTGTCAAACTTATTAAGGAAATTTTTACGATTTTAAAATTGAAATTACTCGTGTAATATTAATAAATATAACAGCGCAACATTATTTTATGATATTTTTGGAATCAGGACACTCAATTATACCGAAAAAAGTTGTTAATATTTCATACAACCTCCAACTCCACATTCCACATTTTTCCCCTCTTCTGTCCTGACACACAACTCTCGCCTCATCCACATTCATACATCTTCGCACACAAGCTCGATGGTTGTTGAGGCTCCTGACACGACCATACCACAGTATCTGGTTAACCTGGTTATGCCGCGTCTTCCGCGGTAATACTAACTAATTAATTAAAATAGAAAGAAAGAAAAAGGTTGACCTCTTCTGCCTCCTCAAATTTGAATTCTTTCCAATTACCTCTTGTTTTGTCTTAATGTATTGTAATATATTGCTGATAACAATGAGATGGTAAATTCTGGAAAATAAAAGAATCTTCTCCAGAGTTCCAAAGACCAACGCATTGCGTATATAAAGCGGGACCGACAGCTGCGTAAATTTAGTTTGTTTTGACATTTCTACCGATGCGATATCAGCCGCGGAACGACGGCCGGGGTGACCAGTCGTGAGATAATTGGAGCGACAGATATTGAACCAAATAATCGAGCGAATTACCTAACTGACTATTTAAATAAGCGATAAATTTAATGTTACTCAGCGATAAAAAAGTGTTCATAGACGAGTGATATGTTATATAATAATGTGTTAATTTAATAGGCATGATGACATATTTTGAAATAACATTCTATGAATTGAATTATATGACAAATCATATAATTCAAACAATGACAAGCACTAGTCTCTCGTATTGCTATCCAGAGACAAAAATTCGAGGGAAAATGTATTTTTCCATACGTATTGTATTGAATCCAAATATATAATACCTTTTCAACGAACAACTTTGCATTTTTGTTGAGTCGTATGCGAGGGAAACTTTTGCTTGAACCACTCTCAGATGTAACGTCATTATTAGAGTCGTTATTTTGTGGAAATAATGTTAAAAAACAGAAAATAAAATGAAAATATGTTATTTTTAACAATATTTTTATATGAAAGTAGGTATGTATAATATTGTTAAAAATGTAATATGCTGGTGCATGACAGGAGTTAAAAAACTAACCCATAAAAACCAAGTTTTTATTATACTCCCTTTCTCATTTACTAGTGGAAACTGGTTTGGCGCTTAACCTACGCGTTGGGCTTCGGTTGGGCGACGCTACGAAAGGGAGTAATAAAAAATTTCCAAAAATCCAAAATTATACTATAATCAGGTTCCGTGTCTATCGATGCGTCGGAATCTCCATACAACTTACTGAGTTGTGTGAAAAAACCATTAAAAATTTGAAAAATTCCAAAATTATACTATAATTATTAATTTTTTTAACGAAAATTTGATAGATCTTCTCGATCGTCGCCTCGAGCCTGCTTGCAAAGTTTCAGTTCGATTGGATCACGGGAAAAGGGTTAAAAATCGATCCAAAGTTTTTTCGTCAAGCAAGCAGACGCCACGAGTTAAAAGAAAGGGAGTAAAAATTGAAAATATTGATTTTCAGGCGTATTCTAGTAGATATGTAATAGTTCGAGAGAATGTAATATATACGTTAATAAGGAATATTACTAAAAAAAACTCCACTTCGAAAAATAATAAATAAATGTAGAGGTAATAAATGAGAAATAATATTTACATAACATTCTGAATTCTGGGATAATGTGATTATTTCGTTTTCTTGTTGTTTTTTTTTTAAATAAAATTTTTTTTATTTCACCGCTCCGTAGTGAAAAAATTTCGCATTTTTTTTTTAGATTTTTTAATCCTAATTTGGTCAAAGTATATACAAGAAATGCATATTTATGTGTGAGTACTTACTATGTTTGTGCCAGCTTTTACCGAACGAACTACAGATGCACATTTCGTACATTCAAGTGAGGGTAAATAAGTTATAGTTCATTTTCCTCACATCGCTTGCCAACGACCATACCACGTTGAAAGCACCGGTTCTCGTCCGATCACCGAAGTTAAGCAACATTGGGCGCGGTCAGTACTTGGATGGGTGACCGCTTGGGAACACCGCGTGCCGTTGGCTTTTTTGCGTAATGGTAAGAAGTTTCAGAAATCTGGAAATAAATACCAAAAGATCTTTTAAGTCCTCTTTTGAAGACATCGATGGGTATCGAGCAATATCCAAAATCTATTTGATTTCATAAAAAAATCGGAGGCATCGGGTATCGACACCAGTACGGTTAAGGTTAAAAAAAAAGTTAGTGTTCAAAAATGTATATTTTTAATATTTATCGTAACCTTGTGTTTATTCGTTACAATCAAAATATTATTATGTTTGTTTATACAGTCAGGTACAGGGAATGCAATCCCGCGAGATACGAGGCATTTTACAAGGTCAATCCCGAACAGAAAAATCAACATTGATCAACATTTTTTATGTTTGTATGTTTAATTGTGTATGTCTATTAGGGGCGTGCAGTGGGAACATAGCAGCATGACTTTTACGGAACCAATTAATTGGAAAAAAAAATCGGAATACAACATGTATTTCGTAAAATTTATATCACAATTGTTATCATAATATTTATATTTTGATATATCGTAAAAACCTGTAGCATAAATATTTAATTTTAATTTTTTTCCAAAATATACGTTTACTAAAAGTCATGCTTCAATGTTCCCACTGCACGCGCCTGATGTCTGTAGAGCTTTTAGTAAGTACTTAAAACTTATGTTACATTCAAATAATGAAAATAGCTTTGAATAATATTTACTGTATTTTATCAACCTAACATAGTAATAAAAACTACTAGGGATCCCGCTGGATTGGAAATTCTAATCTCGAGTGATCCCGAAAAGGCAATCCCGACTGGGGATTGCATTCCCTAGTCAGGTAGGTGCCATTTTTTAAATTAATTAAAAAATTGGATTTTGTTTACCGAAAAATATTTCAATTTTCAAACGTTTATTCAGGTAAGCAGGGTTAATTTATCGTGCCGGTATAGAATTGAATTTTCGGCTCAAATACACAACCTTAAGTACACGTTTCCGCTTTCAAACACTGCCTGTGAAATCCTCCATTTTGTAAAACAGTTTTTAAGCTGCGGAAAATTCTTAACAGTCACCCACACACACGTCAACCCATTTTGTTGAAGCTCCGTGCCGCACACATCACACTTATGTAAGACAAACGCCAGTCGTTCGTAACAGCGAGAGATTAATCAGGGCTGACATAATTTTCATCGCGCACACATTTCTCTGACAGCAATGAAAAGTTATCTGTAATAACCACCAGTCAGTACCCGGTGTTGCCCAATATTCAGTTTTACAGGATATTTTATTTTTATTCTGTTAGGGGTAAACTTGCGAGGTGACACATTCCCCTAACACATGCGCGGGGACATACACACACACATACTCTCAACTCAAATAATGGCACACACCTATTTACTAACTACTAACTAATCAATGTGCCTATATATAGATGTCTCACAGAAACGAAACTGTATATTTATGGAAAAGTAGGTATAGAAATCTTTGGGTGTACATAGAGCTTACGACCTATTGTACGGCTGGCTTAAGTGATTACTTTACACGATGTAACGTCCGCCATTTCCACTCATGATAGAATACCATGTCTACTTATTTTTGGAAGTTTTATATATATTTAAAGTATGCGCCACGTTTCACATGTGAGTTTTAATGATCCTCCATGCGGATAGCACCAAAGCTTTTTCATTCCCCTTGAATAACCACAGATGTCGCTAATGAGACATGTATACCTACAGTTTTGTCTCTGTAAGACATCTATATATACATTGATTAATCATATCTCTATAACAAAAATCCAGTTCTGTTCTGAAAATTTTGGTCGTACTCAAAATATTCTCAACTACTAACTACTTGAATTACTATTTAACCTACACTTCAACATTGTACTTATCTTCTGTATTTTATTAAATTACTTAGTATAAGGTTTTTCTGTGATTGGCCAAAGGCTCTGTCTCATTATAATACTTAAATAAATGAATTATTAATGGCTGTAAGAAAATCTGAAAAAATAGAATTGGGATTTGCAAAGACCCTCAATATGTAATAACAATGATTGCAAAATTTGGTCCAGGCAGAGGGATGGTGCAATATCCTATATTTTTCTAACCGTATTTTTTTTCAAAATTCTGGAGTGTATAAAAAAAAATGGAATTGTGTTCAATATAATAGACATTTATATCGGTGTAAGGGAGTGGCGTGATCAGATGGAGGGGGAAGTAACCTGTGTTTTGCACAAAGTCATAATGAATAATTAGGCAAAATTTGGAATGCATGAAAAATTCATCCTATAACGGGTGTCTAGGTAAAGGAAATACCTCGGGGGAGTCTTCTTAGTTAAGGAGATAAGTGATATTAAAGTTTGCATTTCTAAAATTTTTCTAGCCTCTCTTCTGTAAAAAAATTCGTTCTCTTTGATACAAGTCAAGTAAAATGATTAAAACCTTGCAAAAAATTTAGTTTATATATTAAAGAAAACATTATTGTAAAGTTGCAATTTCAGAACAAAGTTCTGTGAAATATTAAACAATTTTTTATTAATCGCATTATAAAAAGCGGATTGCTTTAAAAATAGAATAAAAATGTAAATCAATTAAAAACTAACCCATAAAAACCAAGTTTTTACAACACTCCCTTTCTCAGGCCCAGGCCTCGAAACATGTTGATATTTTCAATATAAAAAGTGGTGAAAACTAAGTTTATTTTATTAATTATATCGGTTTTTTATATTATACCAATATATTAGTTAGTTTTATATTAATAATATTATAATTAATGAATGGGAATAGTAAAAAATTATAGCAATCAACTCTGCGAGAATTAATACCCACAATTTTTTTAAACACCCATCCCTGTTCGTAGGCAAGCCTATCGGGTGCGCGCGCACTCCGAATGCACCCGCAGAGTTCGCGTGTACCCGGAGCGACCTAAGATTTTCCCAGACGATCCGCCTAACGGATTTACGATATAAAACCCAACACGTGCCTACAGATGATACAGAAGCGTTACACTTTAAGTAAAAAAGCAAAACGCTCTGCTCTATAGACTATTTACACAGTGATCTAGATAGGGATCAACACACAAAGTGCCGTCAAGCTTTTCCCACATCTCGACCGCCACAAAACCTGCTCACGACTCGTTTGCACGACGGTTACGCATGTGTAGTTTGGAAAATTCGCCATTTGGTAGTCGGAGATGGATTAAATACGGCGTCTTGTTTCTTGCAGAAAGACGTGGAATGTTGCCTTATATGATGTGGCTTATAAAGTGATCGATTTTGGATTAGGTTACGTAACTATCACATTCTAGACGCTGCGAAACGAGGTTCGAATGAACTCACTTTTCAAGGAAAATTTGCAGAGTTTAACCGGTTTTGTTAACGGCAATAGTGAGTCAGCTACCTATTTACTGGTTAGATGGACGCATCCATAAATGCAGTAATGGTCCAAAGTTTAATAATTATTTATTGCTATACTCGCTAGGAATTTTTCAATTGATTTTGTTCATTTTGTTTGAAAGCTGAAGTTCCATGTTGAATTGTTAGACGCCATTGTTTTAAAAATTTATAATTTAAAGTAAAGCTTACATATGTGGAAACATCCAACAATAATAATAATTTCTAATGTCCGTTCTTCCTATCCAACAGCTGATCTAAATTAAAAAATAAAATTGACTTTTTGAGATTTTTCAAAATGTGTTATTAGTATTAATCATTAATTTAAAATGTATTATTCTCTGTGTCCGTCGTAAACGCTACCAGATGGCTCAAATAATAATGAGGTATAAGAAGAAGAAAAACATATTAAAGAGTTAAGGTTGTTATTACGATCGTTAGACACATTTAACTGTAGCTGGTTTCGGATATTTTATACGAACCGTATGTTTTTCCTAGAAACGATTCTCGACGTTTCGTTGAATTCTTATTCAACGTCATCAGGAGTCCGCCCTCTCCTCCGCGGGTAAAGATCGTCCTCCTGATGACGTTGAATAAGCATTCAACGAAACGTCGAGTATCGTTTCTCGGAAAAACATACGGTTCGTATAAAATATCCGAAACCAGCTATAGTTAAATAAGAAAAACATTATCTATTTAATAATGTCCATCACTAACGTTATCAAGACGCTACGCTACTCTAGATAGCGATCTAGATACACCACTCTAGATGTTCTGCTACGGAAATATGTGTAATAAAAATACATCGTTTTTGACGGGTTAAGTATAGACAGCTAGTCTTAATGCAAAATATTAGTATGCTACTGTTGTACCAACACTGATCGATTTAAGGAATGAAAAAATAGGAAAGAATATTAAGCTGATACAGCGAAGTAAAATAAATAAAAATCGGGCCGCATAGGTGGTTTGGACACATTGACCGAATGAATGAGGAAAGAATGGTTAGAAAAATATGTGACCCGATTGTTGATGGCGACAGAAACAGAATAGACTCGCATGCCTAGGTTAACCAAATGCTAAAAGATGGGCCTTTTACGAGCCTTGACAATCGACGTGCTTGCGTGCGAAGATTGAAATCAATCAAATTCAAAACCAAATTAATTAATCAATTAGAAAGACATACAGAAAATAAAATCCACGAAAAAATATTTGGCTGCTACCGGAATTCGAACCACGGATCTCCTCCTATCCGGGGTAGGTGCGTTATCCAATTACGCTATAGCGGCCTTGTACGTTTCCGTGAATATATCAACCTTATCTGTAAGTCTCATTTATTGATTGATGAACATATATTATCCATTTTTAGAGCAATCCACTTTTTATGGTACGGTGGGCACAAATTACTATGTGTAACTGCCGCTAGGGGACGCCAGAATTAACCGTTTAATTCCTTTTTTATTTTTGGACACATCTGATACAATATACATATATTGTATTCAAAGAAACATTCTCATTGTGATGTTTAAAACTAAATTAATTAATCAATTACCTATTTTTTCTAATTGATTAATTAATTTGGTTTTAAATTTCACAGAACTTTGTTCTGAAAAAATGTAACTTCACATAGAGAATGTGTTCTTGAATATGATCAATCAAATTCAATCAATCCATTAACCCTGCAAAATCCATCAATCCATCTCCTGCTACTTTCCCAACATTTCGCCAGCCCGCATTCTTATTTGGAAATATATTATCAAAATGGGCTTGTCATCACCAGCACTTTTATTTCTACAACCCTATTTGGTACAGTTGCCGGCAAACTTCTTGAAATTTTTTGGCGTAGTGGGGGAATGCGCAGAAGACAAATTTTGGGTCTCGTTGGTGGAACGGTACATGCGCAAACTTCCCCCCACCACGCCGAAAATTGTCAAGATGTTTGCCGGCTACTGGCTTCCTCAAACATTTTCTTCATTCATCTTTATTAATGCCTTATTTCTCCAGTCTTGGATTTCGAAGACACTTAGGAGTATTGTCACTCCACCAAAACTTTGGACTTTCTAAACTCCTGCGATACCGTTGGTAAAACCATTGGTCATGACTTTGGTGATTGCTGTACAGATATCCTCTCCATTTAGCTAAAAAATTTGGATTTAAAAAAATGTTATTATTAAGTTCTGCAGGTTAAGTGTTATTATAAATGTGACAGCTGTTTCGGCTTGTAAGGCCACTATCAAACAGTGGGTATACCACGTATTATCGACTTATTTATAAAGCGTCTGATACACATGCTTCTTTAGTGGCACGTGAGCATGCGCAGTATCGACCTTGACGGTGGCATGCTTATTAGTGGCATGTGCGTACGCACATTGCTAGAAATGAGCATGCCACCTAGTGGCATGCTCAAAAATCAACCGCCGGTTGATTTATAAGCATGCCACTGTCATTCACCATTGAGAAGGGGTATCTTTGGAGCATGTGTGAACAGACTTGCTTATTTATGAGCATGCTTATGTCATTCGCGGGCTTCGCGGCTAGTATTATCGATGCGATCTTCTCAGTCCGCGACAGATGAAACAAATATGGCGCGTTGGGGAGATGATAAAACATTACTTTTCGTGACTTATTATAGGAATCACGAATGTCTGTGGAATACTCGGTCACCGTTGTGTAAAAATAATATAGTGAGAAATAATGTTTACGAAACTTTATTAATAGGCAAACTAAAATCAAAAATGTGCGGATGGAAACTCGGGAACTTTTTTGATTTATTGGTTCACTTGAATTTTCTATTTCAGTTTGCAAAGTTTCCATTTTGAACAAGAACGTCTCTATTCTATGATAAGAGCATGCCACTAATAAGCATGTGTGTTTGATTGTTAGCTTTGGGCATGCTTATTTATGAGCATGCCACTAATAAGCATGCCACTAATAAGCATGCCAGTAATGAGCAAGTGTGTTCAGTTGTTAGGGCATGCTTATTAGTGGCATGCTCATTAGCATACCCTTCCCCTACGGATAATTAGATGTTTTCGGAGAAGCCCTATATTAAGATTTTTTCCTTGGCATTTATCATTGAAGATTTCCCGGTTTATAGAATTCTTTGAAATTACGGACACAAAGAAGAAAGAAGAAGTTTTACTTCAAAAATATGTGAAGGATCTCATTTCTAGTGCAATTTTATCGTATTTTTTCCATGAATTAAATATATCTTCATCAGATAACTATTTTCCAGAAATTATAGTCATGCTCATACACATTTTCAATGTATTGCGTTCATGTAATTTCTTTTTTTTTCTCTCACTGACGTTAATTTTTATTCTGATTATAAGGGGTTTAGAAGCAAAGGCAGCAGTATCCCACTGAGGTATTTCTGAGATAAATAAAAAAAACTGTCAATATTCGAGAAAGTTCCTTTGGGATCTGTGAAACCTACATCTTATTGGAAATAAATTTTTAAAACAATTGCAACCTCGGTTTTCCTTTTATATACGTGTATCAAACATAATAATTTCGTTGTCTTTCTGCCTGTCTGTAACTTCCTGTAACGTTCGTAATTTCATTGAAATTCACGGCTAAAAAACGAAAAACTGGCTGACTTATGTGATTAATTTACACAATGTAACGTTCACAATTCCACCCATGACAGACTACCGCATCTATCAAATTTTTGGAAGTTGTTTATAATATGTTCAATATGCACGCCTTGTTTTGAGTGTTGTATTTTTATTGCCGCCATCTGTGGTTGAAAATTTGTCATTTTCATAAACCAGTTCAGATGTCGCCATTAGTCTGATGAGATATCTAAATTTTTGATTGGAGGTTTTTAAAGCAATATTCTTTATATACATATGTATATGAGATTCTTCCGAATTATTAACTAATACACTGGAATATACTTCTTCTTTTTCTTCTCGTGCCTTGTCCGTTTACCGGACGTTGGCTATCATGTTGGCTATGCGGACTTGGTTTACTGCGGCCCGGAACAGCTCCACAGTAGACTGGCCAAACCACTGTCTCAAGTTTTTCAGCCATGAAGTCCTCCTTCTACCAGGGCCCCGACTTCCGGCAATCTTCCCTGCATTATGAGATGCAAGATCTCGTATTTCTCTGGATGTCTCATAGCATGTCCTAAATATTGAATTTTTGGATTTTTATTGTTTTAATAACTCTAACATCTTCATTCGTAACTCTGTCCATCCAGCTTATTGTGAGAATTCTTCTGTAGATCCACATCTAGAATGCCTCAAGTCGCCTTATCAGTTCTTCGGTAAGCGTTCATGCTTCCATTTTATAGAATAATACTGAAAACGCCTAGCATCTGACTATTCGCATTCGTAATCCAAGGTTGAGATCATGACTGCAGAACATCTTTTTCATTCGGATAAAGGTTGCACGAGCTTGCTTTATGAAGCATTTGATTTCAACCGAAGGATCCCATCTTTCATTTGGAATAAACGACTGAGAAGTATATCAATTTTTAACTCCTTTTTATACCAATTTTTTATAAATAAAATTATTAGTTTTTGGATATTTCTGCCTTTACTTTCGTACACCTCATGTGACACTGTTTCGTCTGTTTTGTGTCAGTTTTCTATCGTCTAGACATCTTCTGACACACCGTTTCATTTTCAGCTTTTTTATACGAGCAGCGTCTTTGAAAATGAATCCGGCATCATTTGCGATATGAAGCCTGACAAATTTGTTCACCCCTTTCGAGAAGGGTTGAAGTTATCAATTTTCCGGCTCATGGCAATTCTCAAACTACGACCTGTTCCCGTTGATGTATCATTTCATGAATTTAGAATAATCTTTCACAAGATAAGGCCAGACAATGTTACGTAGCAGTGGGAACGTCTACCTCTACATTTAAGGCCGGCGCCACACATACAATATTCCGCGGCGGATTCAGTCTGCGACAAACACACGTGCGTACGCAGTGCCGACGATCCGTCGAATGTGGCGCTTTGCGTTTAAAAACATGAGACGCGACGTAACCGATTTTACGTTGACGTAAGTTCCGCGGGCGGAGAACCGAACAGACGCCGAAGCGGGCGTTCCGCCAGCGGACCGACCGATGATCCGCTCAGTGTGTTCGATAAGTGCGTATTGTATGGAAAGAAATGTAGCGGCGTTTCGCGACGGAAGATACGCCTAATGTGGCGCCGGCCTAAATCAGTGACATTTAATTTATGGAACACTTATTGTGCGTTCGTCCTGACAAAGATACATTAGTTTCGAAACCAATATAGTACGTTAAAAACAATCAAGGCGTTTTAAAAAAGTTTTTAAATTAATCTTGAAATGGATTATTGATATTTAGGTATTGAAATAAAACGGATATTTTATACGAACCGTATGTATGTGTAGGGATACGATTCTCGACGTTTCGCTGGAATCACATCACAATCTTCTGGATTGTTTCCTATTGCCGCGGGGGTTAAGAACCTAGGCCGTATAATTGTGCTTGCTATTTTTAAAAAATCCAACAAAAATGTAGTAAGGCCTTTGTTTAAGTGGGAGATACTAACAATGAATCTAACCTAATTTATAAAAGGCCTGTACAAAAGGTCAATTATTCTACTCATGTGTCAGATGACGTCATACGTGCCTCTAAAAATAAACGTTTGCGTGTGTCATTAATAGAGCCGTCTCAAATATTTGTTTAAATTTTTAATAGACTTATTAAACGTCAAACAAAGTCCCAAGATGGCTATATTATTCATAACATAGTAGGAAATACACTCTAATTGGAATAATATTGACTGGTAGAAAGTAATCAGCTATTGCGTGATGGTTGGTAAGAACCTATTTTTATATGTTGAAAATATAAATTATTATCGAATAAAGGTTAATGGTAACAATGGTAAAACGTAACATGGCGCTAGAAAATAAGTAGTTACTTAATTTTCCTCTTCTTAATTTTTGTTTTATCTGTTTATATTTCGATTTATTAAATCCATGCTTACATTTGTTCATAACTTATGTAATGATAATATATTGTTAAAATAGTGCTTATCATATTTAGTAGACCTCTTTTCATATGAGAAAGATAATTAAATTAGGTAGTAAGTATGTGAAAGCCGTGCATACGAGGCAGATTGTTTGTTGAACACCAACCATAGACCATAGATAACATAATAAACACCAACCCAAAGAAACAATATGCGTCCTACGCACGGCTTAGGCCCGGTTGTTTCAAGTTCGATCAAAGTAAGCGGTCGATAAAAGCATAGATTTTTACGAAAACGGATCGTCTGATTGGTGGAGAACGTAAAATTTCAGTTTAAACTCTACGCTTACTTTGATCGAATTTGAAACAACCGGGCCTTACACATACTAATTCAACCTTAAAGTATAAAGAATTCAACGGTCTTTCTTAAATGAAAAGAAGTCTACTTCACATTTTTGTCTATACCGGTGTCAATATCGATTCATCTAGTGAGATAGGCATAGTAGTTCAACATAAATTCAAATAAATAAATTGCATTATTGTCGTGGTATCAATGTAAAGAAGCGTGCAAAGCAACGCGTAGGTACCTATCTACGGAAGTGTTTAAACTAGGGTAAAGACTTAATCTTAATTAATATTCGGCAAGGAAAGCTAAATATGATATAATACATTAAAATAATGCTCTCGTGTTTCTGAGATATATATAGCTGTGCCGCGATTTTCTTCTTTGTTCTAGGAACGATTGTTCTAGGATGGCCCGGTTAAAAGCCTCAACAACCATAGAGCTTGCATGAGAAGATGTAGGTATGAATGTAACCGAAGAAAAAGTTGTGTGCCAAGATAGAAGAATATGGCGTTGTATCCTCTCTGCCTACCCCTGCGGGGAAATGGCGTGATATTTAGTTAGTTAGTTCTAGGAACGAAGGTTCCCCCCCCCCCGTACTTCTTTCTGCTTACTGAATTTTCTATATTTACCTACCTTCCTCAATTCTCTTTAAAGACATGGCCGCATTCTCTTCGAATGCAAGCGATGACGATGTTAGTTAATAGCTTTAATAAACTTTTAACGTTTTATAATATGCTTTAATATAACTGTTCGAAGAATATTTTTTCTTCTTCTGTATGAAGGCTTGAACTTTGTGGTGACATTATTATTAAAATAAAACACAAATCACTTTGTTTTCACCACTATATTAGATTAAAAAATCTACATGTTTCGAGAACAATGTTCTCTTCATCAGGATTATTGTGTACTCAACAACAAAGTGATTTGTGTTTTATTTTAACTTTAATATAAGTTGAACAAAACGATACAAGTTTACAGCAGTAAGAAATGGAATTATAAAATTAATTTCTCATGAGTAGGTATTATCTAAAATCATTATCTATATTAGTAGGTACCTACCCCGCGTAATCGCTGCTGTACCTCCAAAATTAAAAGAAAGTCAGACTGCTGTCCGGAAACACTAAAATATTAGTGTACAAAACGCTCGTCAGGTCGGTGTTCGCATTACATACGCAGCTAAGATGGAAGCACTAGACATTTGTGAAAGGAAAATTTTGAGCCTACAACAATTTTTTCCCCGCTTGCGCATTCCACATGACCAAATCATCCAAGCGATTTTTATTCAATTTATCAGCTAAGCAACCACATTTCCACCGCATTTAGTATACATTCATTTTTCACACTCTGGCGCTCATTGAAATAAAATATTTCAATCGTTTTATAAGCGAATGGAAACGTAAAGTTATTTATATAATTAATAAATTGTAATAGTTTTTTGAGATTGCTACATTAGTAATGAATGTGACTAGCAAATAATATGTTCTGTAGATATTTGATTTGGATATTTGTTACTCAAAAGTACTCTTTTTATTATTAAAATATTTATTTAGGTAGGTACTTACATGCTGTTTAGAGAAATAAAATATCTCAATTAGGTAGGTAGGTACCTACATTTGTGCAAACCGTCTTCTAAAATTCTTTGTTTTCCATTCCCATGTAACATTGGCTGGACCTATTAAAATATTCTTCAATACGAATTGTGCAATCTTTATAGAAAAGGAATTGCTGATATTATTATAATTTATTAATTTTGCAATAGTTATAATTACAAGGTTTCAACTATGCTTCTTGCGAGATGCATTTTTGTTTCAAGTCGTAAAATGTAAGCGCGACTGGCATGTGTCTTACTGCCATCTAACGGCGTTGATGAAACCGAGTCGGTACGGTAGAAATTTATGCAATAAACGTTTTTCTGTCACTGTCGTCTACTTTCAGAAATGATTCGAATAAAACAATTCTGATTTACTAAAGATTTTATTTATAACAATAGTTTAAATACTATAACATAACATTATAATTAACTTAAAATAATGAAGTTTAATATTACATTTGCCTAATTTAAAATATTATGTCATTGAAAATATGCAAAAGAGAAAGGTCCCGTGTTCAAATCCCGACGGCAAGACTGTTTTTTCTTTTGTTGAAGAGAGATTTGTCTTTTGCATTTTTTCAAAAATTTGTTATTATTTTCAAAGAACGCTAAATATTATAAATAATGGTAAAAATAAAAGAGCGCGATACACGTGGTTCACAAAACATTTTTAATGTCTTCAGGCTACGTTAATGAGATAAATTAAATAAAAACATATTCATAAGATTTTAATTGCGAAATATTACACTAATGTTACACTATGAATAAATAATATGTAATAAAGGTGTTATGTGTCGTGTTTCTAGGGAAATTGTCAATGTACGTAGGTACATACGAACCGAAGAATATTTAATTGACAGAAATTGAGGGTGATGTCTTTCAAAATTATCTGGCAATAGTGACAGTCTTACTAATTAATACTACTGTTGCTCATGATTACTCTTTGATAGGTATTTTAGAAACATTTTATCAGAGATCAATTTAAGAATTTCCCACTGTAATGAAGAATGTCAAACGTTTTGACATATTTGCGAATTCGGTAGGTACCTGCCTGTACCTGAATTAAAAATATAGTACATGTCTAGAACCTACAGCCGTTTTCTTACAAATTAAATATTAAAATGTCAATTGTAAATGAATTATATTAAATTTCTTCCTTCTTTCCCAGTGAACTGCACACGTAACACATACACACATGCGCGCGTATGAGAGTAGGTACTAATTAACTCATTCGATACTTCGTTTTCCTTTATTATACATACATTGAATCATTGAATATAGCTAACTAGTATTATATTATTTAAAGTTTAATCAGTTTTCATCAGAGATAGTTATTGTGTAAATAAAATTTCATGACTAAATTGTGAATTTTTTGGGTATTTTTCTTACATAGGTACCCTTTTAGAAATTTAAAAAAATGTTGGTATATTTAATAAATAAGAATTAAGGTTGTAAATAATCTTAATTAATTATTATTTTAAATTTATTAATTAACTAATATCGCAATCCTTTTTGTGGAATTTTTCAGGATATTTTCGGGATTCTTCGGCTGATATTTCGAATCCATCATTGGAGCACCCTGTGTTACTGATCTGACCGGAATCAGGAAAATGAGAACTCTACCTCAATTTGGGGATCCTAGAACTGAACATTATCCACGATCTAAAACGTATCCTCCAAATTTTGATGGCGATTGAAAGAGAGCGACATCCAGATCTACCAGATCAAAAGAGGAGAATAAATATATATGTCACTGAAGATCTCGTCAAGCCATGCGCAGAATAGCCCACAAAAATCCACCCACAAATTTACAAATACACCTAAATTTTTAAATCTACTGAAGTATATTTACAGATTTAACGTAGAGGCATATAATTATATTAATTTTAACGTTATTAATTTTGACAACAATAAGTTCTGTTAAAAAATCAATGAAGTGCAATCATACAAAATAAATTGACTTCGAAAGAATTGATAAATGTATATATATAAATACAAATAAGTTTTGGCAAATAATAAATAAACATATTATTAACAAACAAGCGAAAAGGATGAAAAATAATTTTTTGAAAGCATGAGCCAAAATTTGTTAGGAGAAAATTACATAAATTATTATAACCATTACATACCTATATAGAATACATTAGACATATTTTACCTCGGTCTAAACAGAAGTAGTAGGTATAGGTTAGCTGAAAAGATATTGGCCTCAAAATAAACATTGATAAGATGAAAATAATCCTAAATTTGCCCATTCTTACGGTACAAATATCGAATAACAATAGCACAGTTGAGTTTGTTGCAAAGATATAATATATGTATATAGGTGCATTTACGTCAGATGGTACCTACAGGTGACAACATTTAGAAAATAAACCTAAAGGTACTCAGAGCCGAAATTTTAAAGTGTCCGAAAACAAAAGTCTTTAATCAGCGCGTCTGTATTGTTCTAAATCTTGAACCCTTGCGAACAGGCTTCATTCACAAGTTCAAGATAGTCCATTGAGCCTTGGAACGTATCTTATACAGAGTATCCTTACTAAGGCATTAAAAGTAAGGGAGGGTCCATAAACTATGTGGTTCCATTTTGAACTCTTTTGAGAGTTCTTCCAAAACCCTTTCTCCCCCATGTAGACTAAACGTGGCTTTTGCTTTGACCCCCCCCCCCCCGGTGTTTTCAAAAAATAAACTTGACTTAAAAAATAAACGGTGCTTAAGGTCGGATACACACATTATAAAGTATCGCTACCATTTATCGGTGCAAACTGATATGAGCAGATTTATCGATCGCATATTCTGTATCGTTTTTATTGTGCCAAATAAAATAAATGAAAGAATTACGTATCTCGACTCTGACCCCCTCTGCGTAGCATTCTACCAATCCTCCCTTCCCCCTTGATCACGCCACATAGCTTATGGACGTTCCCTTAGATAAAAGCAAAAGATGTTGTTCGCAGAATAACAAGAGTGAAAAGTTCCAACCTCAAAAATGAAAATCGTTGTACTACTTCTAGTACAACGATTTTCATTTTTGCCTTCGCGACATGAGTAACATTGGAGAAAGCTGCTCGATGTGGAGGATGGAGGTATGGAAAATGGCAATAGTTAATAAGCAGCTATCGTTAAATTTTATCTAGCAGTGGAAAAACCCAGGCTTAAGAAGTATATTTTACCGGTAAAGTTGTTAATGTAATAAAATTATTTTAAAATTTGCCCGACTTAACTAAACTAATTATCTTACCATCACGCCATTTCCCCACGGAGGTAGGCAGCGAGGATGAAACGTCCCACTCTTCTGTCCTCATGATACACATCTCTTCATCTCATCTATATTTATACATCTTCTCATACAAGCTCGTCAATTGTTGAGGCTTCTGACAGAACCATCTTTACCTAGTCGTACAAAGGCCATACTCTATTTCTAGTGGCCAACTCTAACGTAATATATTTATAACATGTATATGCGTGAAAAAATATAACATGATACATACATATGTTACTTTACTATAAAATAAATAATATATTAAAATCTATCATAAATAGTTTTATTGTAAACTTCTCCAGTTATGGCCGATATAGAGTGGAACTCATTTAACATGAAAAATCGCATAGTATAAAAAATATTCTGGTTGAGAAAATAATCTGTGATCTGACATATTTATTTTTAAAATATAACAATAACAGAAAAACAAAAATAGTATAGATATCCAGCAGTTGTTAGCAAACATTCACATGATGAGAATGATATCTGATAAATATTAAATATGTACTAGGATGCCGTATGTTGTACATACCACACGCATTTTAAATAATACCCGATTATCCATCGGCTGGAATAACCTACTGCTTATAACTTTAACTGACATCTGTCATTTCGTTTAACATGAAAAATATTCCAATTCCCTTGGTTTTACGTTGAGTTCAACGGTACTTGGAGTTAAGTCAATGAGTTTGTGCATTTATCACGCAGTTATGGAAAAACTAAATAAATACAAACTTACCTATTTAAATGCAGCCAGTCATTCATAACAAAGTACTAGGAAGATTCAATGTTTTCCCTAATTTTCCGTTTGCTGCACGAAATAAAATATTTCTTTACCAATTTTTTCTTTCGCATGCTGCAAAAGTCTAAAACAAACTTAATAAACAATAGGTCATATAAGATACCGGACCTAATACTCTTTCGAAAAAACGCATCGTATATTAACGGTTCTCCACTGATAGAGAAAATTGTATATGTTTATTTTTTGTACATTCAGCGAAGCTTCAGTTCTGCATCCCAATCGGGATGTTCCCCTTCTCGCCCATTGTTAGCTTCATCACTGTACAGTAATTCCTCTACATACGAACGAGTTCCGTTCTGAAAGCTTGTTCACAAACTGAATTTGTTCGTAAATCGAACAAAAATATCCTAGGCAACCGATAATTGCTGTAATAACTTACACTGTTCTTGAGTTTAAATTTAAATAGAGATGCGAACAAGAAGGACGTCTCACATTTGATACTTACTATTTTCATATTAAACTCAATCCTAGTGTTATGAAAATAAAATTAACTTGGTGGTCTCCTGAAACGAGGTATGAATTCCCAATCACTAGAAGAGTGATTCAACTACTGCATTAACAAACCACTCTTAATATAAATATGCATATACCTGCACTGAAGATCACATAAACTCTTGAAAAAAGACCGCACCTGAAAGCGTGGGTGTTGCACTCCAAAGCCAAGCAGAATATGAAACCCAAACTAACTCTCTACTCTGCTGCCAAATTTAAAATTCCGGTACAGTTTTGAATTTAACGCTAGTAAATAAACATAAATAATTAGATACAGACGTTAGTATGCAGACGATTTACTTTATATATGTATGTATACAGTCTTCTTGTATAATGTCGCCTACAACAATTTCGTGTGATATATTATAAAATATATGTTTAGATTTAAGTATTTTTATTGAAAAATAATATTATATATTACACGGTATTTACACATTCATATTTGCAGGGAAAATTGTGTGTAAAGAACATGATATAATTTAAATTCCCCTTTAGCGATCAACGCTCTCCGTTGGCTTTGGATTTATTTCCGTTCTCCGTTGAATTTTGGTTCTTCATGAGCTTGTGCCTGGAGAACCAGAAGACGGCTCCAGCCAGGATGAGGAGTACCACGCACGCCACTCCGGCGACCGCCGCTCGAATTCTTCCGTATGCGGGGACGTGGATGGACACCTTGGAGCTCATGGTTTGATGGTCATTGATTGACAGAGCGAATACCTGGAAGTGGTACACTTCGTCTTCTTCGAGGTCCTCAACTGCAAATATTTATTTTTATTTATTTGACAAACAGTTAAAATTCAGTTAAAAAATATTAATATTTTTATATGTATGTAAGTATGTTCCGAGAACATAGTTACTGGATGTTGTCCCCAGAGGGATGATTAATTGTTAAGATAAATTATAGAAGTTTCACAGAGACGAAGCTATTCATATGACAAACGTGTATGGAAGTCTTTTTATACGATGGCTCAGGTTATCGTTTTTTAGAGAAGGTTGTGTTTGTTTCTTCCCAGAGATATGCCCCGGGAGCAAGTGAAAATGTACAAGTAAAAGATATAAATGATGAATAAACAAATAGATGATTTAAAGCGGCACAGCTTTGCCCGATGTTATGGCAGAGGCCCGACTGGTGTATCCATTGCTCAGATTTTTTCTATGTTTACCTTGTTCTCCTATGTTTACATTACGAGCGACGGCCAGCGTCTGAATTATAATTTCGACAAGTAAAGTTGGTATATAAAATTTTTACTAACTGATATAGTAATTATTCTTGGTCTCCGCTGTCCCCATCAGGAACTCCTCAGCTCCCCTGGACCATTTGACGATGTATATCCTGAGCAGGTCTCTGCCATGGAGCGGAGGCATCCACTCCAACAGGTAGCCTTCGGTGGTGAGGCGGACCCCCAGGTCTCTGGGCTGTCCCATGTTTACCGAGGAGCCGAGGGGTTCATTGGCGGTTGCTAAGTTTTCTTCTTCGTTTGGACCTAATAAGAAAAAAAGAAATTAATTTTGCTTTATGTGTTAAAATTGAAATACAACTCATTCAGTACCCATTAATCCTCAAGTACTTTTCCGTTTCTACTTGCCGTTTCGTCCAACACTCCGCAGGTAGGTACCTCCTCGATGTCTCGTGTCGAGCAAACTCTATTCTATGCCAGCAATGTATTTTATGCGTGTAAAGCGTGTGTGCACGAAGTTCCTGCAAGTGCCAATGTACATAAGCAGAAAGCAGCTGGTATTTTGTGTGGTTCGACAACTATTGTCTAAAAATCAGTCTTCTTCGAGTCAATCCTTGATTCTAGCTCTGTTCTCGCTTCTAGAAGACGCTCGAGCACCTTCTTGTTTCTCGGTTGTGTCATTTCTTCGTTTCTGATTTTTACTTCTAATATTTTTAAGCGTATCTCCGTACCTTTAGTCCAAACCCTGATGGACTTGCTGAACATGCCTTCGCCGAAGCGATCAGGGCTGAAGACCATGAACTCGTACTCCTTCGCGGGACTGAGGTGGTTGATGGTCGCCTCCGTGGTCCTGCCTGAAGATACCCGGACCGTCCTCCATTCCGTCACGTCTACGAGGCGGTACCACACCTGGTACTCCAGCACAGGGCGGGCATTATCTGAACCCGGGAGTACAAACCAATTGTAACAATTGATTTAATCAATACTCTATTTAAATTACAATTAATTATCTACCCGAACAAAAAAGGAGCGGCAAACTACTTCTTTGCTGCGTTTCACTGAGCTAAGCGCTACTTATCTTATTGAATCCGTCAATTAAACATTGTTATTACAGTATTCTTTTGTGCTAAAGATTGTGGGTACTCAAGTAGGTACTCAAGAGAATACCAAAAACATTATCAATATCAGAGAACGAGTACTATTTGCTGAAGATAAAGAACTGAAGTCATTTATTTTCAAAACCTGTATTATTTTCTCGGCCTTGTCTTATATTATTCAATCCCAAAAACTTTTTCATTTTTCTTTCACTCATTTTGTCACTTTATCATATCTTCTGCTTTTCAATTGTCTCCGAAACTATCTGTGAAGATTCGACCATCGTAAATGACGGAAACTGGATCTAACTCTGGTGCCCCAAAAACCTACAAAACCATCTGTGTCATAAGATTAATCATATTAAAATTGTTCTCACTAGGGTTTGCAAAAAAAAAACAATATTTTGTAATGGTAAATGTTGAAAATGGTAATGAAAATCTCTCTGAAAGGTCCGAATGTTGATAAGTCAACCCTAGATGATTTTTTTACAACACATTCTACAAACACCATTTCTGACCTAACAGAACAACGCCAAAAATTAACATTACAGCTTCCCTTATTTTTTTTCACATTAAATTGCCCTTGATTGTCCAAAATCGCAATGAATATTAAAGAATCGAGGAAAGGAAACATTAACGCAAGCACGCGCTATTTCAAAAACAACATAATTCGAGGGATATAAAAGCAAAAGCAGCAATACCCAAAAATATTCAAAATATGATTTTAATGCAGTCGTTGAGAATTACTAATTTAGAAATAAAGATCTATTCCTTTCAAAATCATGTTTTAAAATCAGTTTTAAAAGCAAAGAAAGCCATATCCTCATAATGTAAAAAGCAAATATCCACCAATCAACTTCCAAGAATATGTCACGTGACAAAATCCATCAAATATGCAATTACGTAAGTTGTAAAAGCAACAATGTCCACTATTTGGTAGCAAACACAGCAATTTCGTAAGGTATTTAAATGTTAAGCATTTATTTATAAATATATATAGAAAGAAAAGTGAGGTAGAAATCTTTTTTTTAAAAATTATTTCCCATTCGGTGTAGGTTTCATAGATTCCGGAGAAATTTCCTCAATTAGTGACAGGTTTTTTGTATTTATCACAGAACCACTTCAATATTGCTGCCTTTGCCTTTATATTGCCTTTATAATCCTCATTTCTGGTCCGTCTTAAAGCTACAAAATTGTTTTTAACCGAATTACTGGAAGAAAATATCAAAATTTGAGGTCGATTCATGTGTGATTTGTTTTGCAATCCCTAATCCGCCGAAACTTTCTCACTCTTAGGAGTGAAATTGAAAACGTAGTCGATTCGGTCGTGGGCGGCGCGCAGAGTTCAAAGGGCTAGACTAGTCCGTCGAAGTAATGAAGATGTTACTCACTAGAGCCGTCTGTGGGATAAGAAAGGGATTGCCTACTCGTGGCTGGGACCCATCGCAGCGTGACGGAGCTGACCCCGGGCGTGGCGCTCAGGTTGTAGGGCGCGCGGGGCGGCACGTTCTCGATCATCAGCTCCGTCTCCGCCGTGACGGACGCTGCCTCGTTGCTGGCCGAGCACTGGTACAGCCCGCGGTCCGACTCCTCGATGGACTCGATGGTCAAGTTCCCGCCCAGCAGCTGGTGGCGGTCCGTCGGCAGCGGGGCGCCGTCCTTCTGGGACAATTTAAACTCGTATTGTTAGGAAATGTGCCGGACTGAGAGGACGAGGAGTTATTGGGCAGTGGCGAAGGGGGCTACCCCTCCTCCATATAAAACATACCTTTTCAAGTTTTTAAAATTGAAAATATGTTTTATAACATTATTTTTGTGTGTTTAAAAACGAATGGCTTTTTCAAAACATACATATTTTCACAATATTTCGTATTATTACTGAAATATTGTACTATAATGAAGATATTTTCATTTTTATCTAAAAAAAATACAGCTGGATTAAAAAAAAAAAAATTGAAAAAGTTAATTTTATTTACTTTTCTGTGGTATTTTTTTAATAAACAATTTTATTTGAACAATATTTTTATATGTATGTTCTGAGAAAACAATTACTGGATTATGTCCATAGAGGTAACGATAAATTATAGAAGTCTCACATATAGAGAAGAATATCATATACAGGGTTATTTGGAAAATATTAATAACCTCGCATGATTATGAGTCGAAAATATTAAGGCAACCATGACCTAATATCAATAGTTATGGAGATATACAAGAGAAATACTATTGTTTAAACTGTCACTATCTTTATTATAAAAAAAAGTATTTATCTATTACATAAAAAAATTGAATTAAGTTATAAAAGATCAGATTTTATAATTTAATATTTTACGGTACATTAATTACTTTGCGGTACATTACGAACGCGTTCGGCAGATGGCGATACACTTCCACTGTGGGATAGGAGGCACCAACATAATGGAAAATAAACCAGTGAAAACAATTTTGAAATCCGTCGATAAGTGACTGAGAAATAGATTATTTAAATTTACGTATTTTAGCGCGAAACGACAGTGGCTCGCTTCGCCTGTGACGTCATTTGACCTAGTAGAAATCCTTGCACTACTAGAATGCGACCACTATAAATTGGCATGCAAGTTGCCAGGGTGTAAATTTATTACACAATACGTAATGTACAGAATGTCCGGTGACCGATGTCAGAGCCTTTAATAGAAATTTGGTCGGGCAACACTAAAGAAACGAATTATCAATGGCGGCCGCTCAATCTGCCAATCTGTCAAACGGTAATATCGGTCCATTATTTTTTCAGCTTCGCAAAACTTTAATATTTCATTGGCAATTAATTGTTCTTGCACCATCCCGGACTGTTAAGGATGTTTTGGACATAATAATTCAGTGTATATTGGTAATCAAGATGTCACAGCTTCCGAGATTGAATTGAGGTTACCGCCGGGTGCGGGCTGGGCGGGTTTTATTTCCAAATTCGCCGTACGCCAATTTACATTGGGCAAGCAATACGTATAGGTTTTTTCACATAAGCTTGCAATTGAGTTAGTGTGGGTACAGTGCGTAATACGCGCATTGTTTCCTTGTGTTAAGTTTATGGTTACAAGAGGGGCGTATCCGTAAACTTAACACAACGAAACAATGCGCGTATTACGCACTGTACCCACACTAACTCAATTGCGAACTCATATGAAATGATCGATACTTAGCGAACACGAGCCGCATCGTCTAGGTCAAGTGACGTCACACGCTAAACTGACGCATGAAACGAAATTATTTTTGAAGCGCAACTTTGAAATCCCTTTACTTTTTTTATTTGTGGAGATTTTAAATAAAATTAAACTTATTCATTGCGGTTTAAGAGCCTGTCCAGATGAGGCGTTTTACGCGCGTGTGCACTTGCGCGTTCCAATTTATGTTGCGTCCAGATGCCGCGTTTCACGTGCGAGTCCACTCGCGCGTTTTCCAGGTATCGCATGTTTTTAACTGGAAGTCAAGACAGAGACCCTAAAAAAATAATATAAGTAGCATAAATATTTGTATAATAACGTCTTGTAAATAAATAAAAATGTAAATATTTAGATAGATGTACATATATTCAAATCATGTATACTTATACACAGATTTTTAAATACGCCAACCTAGTCTTTTGTTTGTTTCAATTATTTGAGTACCTAACTTTGTGGATCGACATTTATAAAAAAATATTTTATTTTTTGTTTTTATACACTAATAATTATTAATTACACCTACATATTTCGGAAAAATCATTTGGGTGTATTTCACGTTAATACACCCTGACGAAGGGAAGGATTTTTCCGAAACATGTAGGTGTAGGGGAGAGGCGTACATAATGACATAGGCGGGTCAAATGGCACACCTACTTTTCTCCGAAACCGCTATCATAAACTTTGTCACACATTTCTCTAAAGAACGACTTAGTAACAGGTCGTAACCTGTGGTGGGGCCAGTCGCGTCCGTTGGGCCGTTTGGTGCGGACGTGCGTTTGTTTGATTTTTGCAGTGAGTTCCAAGCAGATAGATTTCCTTTCTCGTAAAAGTAAGTATTTTTTAACGTTCATTTGTTTATGATTGTCGTAACTTGATTACAAATAGATTAAATTACTTCAATAAATTTTTGATAACTCTAAATTCTACGTACACTTTCAGTTATGGTTTTCTAAATTTGAAGGCTATTAGGCGGACAAAATGGCATACGTCTTTTTCGGGTAAAATGGCATACTATATCATTTGACCCACCATTATTTCATTTAGAGACTGAAGAAGTTTCAACGGAAGCAGAAGAACTATGCATACCCACAGCAAGTCCAGCTCAGGTGAAAGCAGCGAATTCGGTATCGCTTGTAATTGCAAGCAAATCAACTCTGACAATGCGCGTTTACTTTTGCCAGCCCAATCTACAGATACAGCTACTGAAATTCTTACGATACCCACAACATCCAATGTACTCCGAGACATTAATATTAATGTCCCAGTCAGCGTGTTATCTGCAGTGCCGAAAGGAATATATGTGGCAGGACAAGGAAAAAGAAAACCACGTAAGAAACCAACAGTATTATTATTAATCTCAACGCCAAATATAGAAGAAGCAAAAGCAAAATCCGCTCCTCCACCTGTTTCAAAGAAAAACACGCGAAAGGTCTCAAAATATTTGGATCTTAGTTCCGACAGTGAAAATGATTTCTCTTCCTTACAAACTCATACTGAAGTCGGGGATGATGATAAAGATTGTCTTTGTATTTATTGCAATGACCTTTATTCCAGGTCCAAGCCAAAAGAAGTCTGGCTAATGTGTTTGACCTGTAAGAAATGGGCCTATGCATCATGTTCAGATGTTCCAAAAAAGACAAAACGTTTTACGTGTGAACTATGCATGTAATCGACCGATTTTTGTTACAAATTTGGTATGTCATTTTGTCCACCCCACGTGTGTCATTTTACCCACCTAGGGCGGACAAAACGGTTTTTGAAAATGTTTTGTAATTCTATTGGTTTTGTATTTAGTTGGTTGATCTCTATAATTCTAATTAGGTAATGAACCAAAGAATACATTGTTAATTAAAATCTTCAATATTAATAATAAATAAAGATTTGATGACTGATTTTATAACTAGTATGTTATTTTGTACGCTCTCCCCTAATTGATAATTATAAGTGGATAAATTCAAAAAAAAATCTAGTCTTTTGTACAGTTGCCGGCAAACTTCTTGAAATTCTTTGGCGTAGTGGGGGAATGCGCAGAAGACAAAATTTGGGTCTCGTTGGTGGAATGGTACATGCGCAAACTTCCCCCCACTACGCCATAAAATTTCAAGATGTTTGCCGGCTACGGTATCTAGGTTGAATGTCCTAAGCCTGTAAATAGGAAAATTTGGAGTATCGTTCAAGTGGCCGACAACTGTAGAAACTATCATGTAAATCAAATAACTCAATTTCTATGTAATTCATTCAGAGCAAGCGCGATTTATAGATTTAAAGATGTGAAATGGTGATCTTTCGATCGGTATTTGTATTTAAAGATGCATAAGAATGATTTAAATATTTTGAGTGAATAGAGTTATAACTCCCTGATCTGTCAAAAGAGTGATTGTACTCATCTCTACCACGGACTCGCGCGTAGTTCTGGACGCAACAATGCCACCCGAGTATGAATGAGCCTGTCCAGATGGGGCGTTTTACGCGCGAGTGCACTCGCGCGTAAAGCGCCCCATCTGGACAGGTTCTTAGTGCTTCATGCAGTTCAAGTCCAAATACATATATGGGCGGCATTTTCTAGTCTGCTTAGGGACGGTCCTGGTCACTTTGCACCTGTCCCAGGCCGGCTCTGGTCATTAATTAGTTTATGGTGAATGTTATTATTGTCAACAGCTTGTGTCCAAATACCATGTTGGTCCAGCACGGCGGTGACGCGCTGTGCAAAACGTAGGACTTCTCCCATATATTATTTCTCGTCAAGTTATTTGACATTTGTGGGATCGTTGCGGTCATTTGTGGTTTAAATATTCGGCAAATACTCGCATATTGTTTTGTGGAATTAGCTTTTCCAGCTCCTTAATTAGGGAACACGGCTGATGAAACCCACTCCAATCACATTCAATGTTAAATAATTCATTAAACTGCGTGGTGCGCATTGTATGCACATGCTTTCGGGAATTTAATCGGGACGGTAGAGGCGAGTAGAGTGCCACCAGTTGCATTGGCATTGGCCTGCGAGGGAGGGTGTCCCTGTCGCGAAATATAAGTTGCCGGGGTGTAAATTTATTACACAATACATAATACATATACAGAGTGTCCGGTGACCGGTGTCGGAGCCTTTAATAGAAATTTGGTCGAGCAACACTAAAGAAACAACCCAGTAATGGCGGCCGCTCTATCTGGAGTCATTGTCAGACGGTAAAATTGGTCGATTATTTGCTTTTCAGCTTCGCAAAACTTTAAAACTACTTTGACATTTGTTCTTGCACCACCTGCAAGGTGTTGCAAGACTGTTTTGGACATAATTCAGTGTATATTGGAAATCAAGATGTCACAGCTCATGCGCAAATACGAGATTGAACTGAATGACAGGGCGAGGGGTTACCGCCGGGTGCGGGCGGGGCGGGTTTTAGTTCCAAAGTCGCCGCACGCCGATTTACGTTGGGCAAGGTCTAGTTTGCGAACAAGTCCATTCACTGCAAATGCAATTTTGGCGTTTTTTTACGAAAATGTGGGTTTTTATTATTCATTTATATCAGAATGTATATTCTAGGCTGAATTTTTTAGATCATTAACTTAGATAGAACCTTTGTTCTTATATAAAAGTAATAAACTGAACATTATTTATAATAATTAAGAAAATATAAGCATCAATCGATAGGCCGCGGCCAAAAAAATCGTTTGTAGTGTCCTAGGCGGCGCAAAGTTTTAATGAATATTTATATGTACGCTTAATATGTTTTTTATACGTATAAAGTATATTTTTTTTTTATCTAGAATCCGTATTAAGGAAATTAAGAAAGATTCAATATTAATAAAGTTATGATGTTTTAAATTTGTAAGAAATTTTTACTTTTTTGTTGATCTTAAAACGCTTTTTATTTATATAAAGAGATGGTTTTAAACAGTATATTCTATTTATTCCCGTATTTTGAGGCTTTGCTCATTAAATGAAAGTTAGTTTTTTTAATGACATAATTATAAAACAGAATGCCGTTGATAGCGGCGTCATGTTTTTATTAAAAAAAAACAAAACTTTTATTAAATGAGTAAAACCTCAAAATACGAAAATCCCATCTAAATAGGATCTTTAAAGCAGAAATTACATCCTTTGTTTTTTTGTCTACGTATACATTAGTACAGTAATGGCGTCTACATTAGTACAGTAATGGCATATGAACCATTCAAATGAAAATTCTTTTAATTTTAAATTTAAATTGGTAAATGAATATTTTATTCTACGTACATAGATTGTATTGTTGGGCCTACTATTTTACGACGACTCGATTTGACGTGACTGCGTACAGATATTTTGTATCACAGTATGCTAAGGGTTAAACACAAAAGTACATAAATAAATATAAAGTAGAATTGATAAGAAAATCCGAGGTTAGTCAAGATAAAACTGACTGTTTTCAAATCTGTGTACAAGCCCACCCTAATATATGGATAATCAAATTTGGATCCTGACGGAGAAAGTGAGAGCAAGCTTCCAGGCTGCCGAGATGAGTGTTCTAAGGGGAGTAGCGGGAGTCACACTGAAGGACATAATGAGAAGTGCTGACGTAAGGCACGCACTCGGCATGGAGCCCCTACTTCTACACATAGAAAAATCACAAATGATGTGGCTTGGACATGTGCTAAGAATGCCAGAGGAACGAATACCAAGAAGAATCCTCTTGGCAACCCCGGAAAGAAGACAACCGGTGAGTCGCCCCAGATTAAGCTGGGAAAAGCAACAGAAAAATGTATACGAAAACAGAATGGGTCTGGATTGGTTGACTCATGCAGAAGCAGCGCAAGACAGGGGAATATGGAAACACCTTGTCGGTCTTTGGTCCCCCGACCCTACTGGGACAAGGGGATGAAGATGATGATGAAATATAAAGTAGATAGGACGCGTTAAGACGAAAGAGTTGATCAAGAAGCCACGTACCTTAGTCCAGATGATGGTGGGCCTGTGGTTGGTCTCGCTGTCCACCGCGTCACAGGGGAAGCTAATGCTCTCCCCCAGCCGGCGGAGGTACAGGCTGTGCGGGGTCACGATGAAGCTGGGGGGTCTCTGGACGATCACGCTGATGGGCGGAGAGGCGCCCATGGAGCCCAGCTCGTTGTACGGGGTGCACGAGTACTGCCCCGCGTGAGCTTCGTCTACCTGCAATACTTGCTTTAAATTAAGGGGCTCTTCTGGTCTCTCTCCAGAATGAGTGAAGGTCAGTTGTCAGAAAGGAGTTTCGTGAAGTCTGGCTGTGTGTGTGGAGAAATCGTCGGAAACGCTGACGGTGCAATGACTTGTAGGCCGCTCGTGTACCTTGCTCGTGCCTCGATCTGTTTATGTGGCATTCTTGCCACCATGTGTGTGTGTGGCCTAGATTGGTGGTTTATGTATTGTGGTATGAATTCCACACACATATTCTTCAAATCAAAACAGGCGTGAAATATCATCACGCGAGCAAATAAAGAACAGATAACAGTGCGTGCTCTAATCAGTCTCACGGAAATTTTTTGGACCAAATGATTGCTTTCCTCTCTTTTTCTTGTGCTCTATCCATTCAACGAACATTAGCTATCATGGCTACCATAACTTTATTAACTGCGACCCGTAATAGCTCTACAGTAGACTGGCCAAATCATTGTGTCAGGTTTTATTTATAACCATGATATTCTCCTTCCATTCTGATTTCCATTATGAGGTACAAGATATCTTACTTCTCTAGATGTCTCATCACGGGTCCGAGATATTGAAGTTTTCAGATTTTTATTGTTTTAATTACTTCTTTATCTTATTAATCCGAACCATAACATCTTCATTTTAAAAATATTTTGAAGATCGTAAAGTAGATGTACGAAGTATGTATGTATGATAATTGTCATATTTTTTTTCTATGACATTAATTTTCCGTAAAGGTGGTGCGGCGATGAAAGGTGAATTTCCTTTATTAATTCAACTTGCTCATGGCAGAATCACAAGACGCGTTACAAATCAGACTTTTATTGTTCCAATAAAAACAAATAAAATTGAACTAAGGATACTTGAATTTGTAGTTCCCATGCTCTTGAACAAACTACACCTTTCCTACAGGTCTAACGACTCCAAAATCAGTGGTAGAACTCGAATGATGTGTATCATTACTGTAATGATCACGAATTATTAGTTTGCTATATTTAGATTTGCTTATTTATACATTACACATTTATATAAATGTGCTGAAAATTATTTTTTCTGGTTTTACAATGAATGAAATGTAGTAACATTGTAAAATTAAATTGTGAAAATGAAGATGCAGACAAACGTCTTTTAAGACGTTTTGTGGGTCTAGTAATATTTAATAAATTTAAAGAAAATACATTATAATAAAATAAAAACCTAATAATGTGTGTATCTTTGTAGGCGGACGGTGAATTTCATATTCAACTATAACAATACCTCTCAATATGATAATGCAAAAAAATGTCAAATTACGTTTTCTTTCTCTGAAGAACAACGCCACAAATGACCACTGACCTGTATACTATTTATCCTCTTCAACAAAATTGTCCGGTCAGGATCTTCGTGTCGCCGTCTCTTTGGTTCTTTTTGGTTCTTCTACGTCACAAATAAGACGCGAAAAAGAATATGAACTGGTGAAATCCCGGAAAACAATACGATTATAAAATTACTAATCGATTATAGGTATATCCGTTCGCAATCAAAACCATAGCAATTGTTACAATGTTTTTTAAAAAAAAAATCTCTCGCACCGGCGCGGCGCGAGCACAATCTCGCCCGTGCGTGACCAACGCCATCTAGCGTCGGTTTATAGTTTCACAGAAGCAGCGGCATTTATGAACTAATATGGAAAGTCAAATATGCCTTCAGGAAAGATATTATTGATTTTAAATCATTTTGAGAGGTATATTTGTTTATTATGTTGCCTAACAGTTGCCGGCAAATTTCTTGAAATTTTTTGGCGTAGTAGACAAAATTTGGGTCTCTTTGGTAGAATGGTACATGCGCAAACTTCCCCCACTACGCCGTAAAATTTCAAGATGTTTGCCGGCTACTGTACCAATGTGGAAAAAATGGTTACCTTGCTAAAGAAAAGACTGCCATTTCTTCTGTAGAAGACGCCCGGAACGTTGTAGGGGTCGAAGAGGAAGCCGTCCTTCTCCCAGCGCAGGTTGGACAGCGGCGGGTTGGCCCTGAAGTGGCAGTCCACGATGGCGGAGCGGCCGTAGGGGAGGAACAGCTTCCCGGGGGTGTACACGACCTTCGCTTTAACTAAGGACACGATACATGAATAGCAGAGAACAAAGAAATGTGGAGATTTTCCAATATTTATTTATTTATTTTATTTATTTAATGTTTATGGAAGACACACAGCACAAAAAAAAAGCATAGAAAACATTGATACAATATAGATGGCCAATTACAGGTCTCCACATTTAGAAATATGTCAGTAATGATAAATATTTATGAATGACTAAGGCATATTAAAAATTATATAGAAAGAAAGAATAAAAAATTTAAACAAAAGACAAAGAAACTTAATTATTACGTGGAAAAAAATTCAGCAGTCAAAATCTTAATCTTGTGTGGCTGCACTCGAACAGATCAATATCCAATAATCTTATCAGTTTATTGAATGCAACGCATACCCTCAAGAAATATGAATTACGACGATAGTTGGATGAGGTAAAATCAATGTGAAAGACTGGGTTGTATCTACGAGATCTACAGGGAACATGGAATTTTAGTCTATTTAATAGTTCAGGACAGTCGACGTTGCCTGATACAATTTTTAGTAGGTACATCAAATCACCTATTTCGCGACGTTTGTATAACGGTAGGATATGATATTTTTTGCATGAACTGTCATAATCGTCAGAAACGCAATTGATTAAATTCAATGAGAAAGCGAATAAAATTTTTTTGAATTTGTTCCAAGCGATTTACATAGATCATATACTACATATACATATATAGATCCTCTCTAATCGTCATTTTCAGATAACCAATGCAATATTCTTTTAGGATTCGATTCTGCCCGAAATTTGTTCTCTTTGACAGCAATTTGGAATCCCCACATTATAAAAATAACATTAACAACAAAATAATATATAAATAAAAGAAATGTTAATTTATATCAAATTGTGTAGCTATCCTCTTTCTTATATGTACGGTAAAACCCCGATAATTCGAAATTCTCCATAAATCGAAATTTTTGGCGGGCTACAGCAAGTGTTGTAAGATAAATGTCGGAATACCAACACTGCACGTTGAGCGAAGCCTTGGCGGTCTGGAGGTTGCCGTCCACGTCGGACACCTCGCAGGTGTACTCGCCCAGGTCCGTCATGTCCGTGGCGCTGATGGTGAGGGCGCCCTCGCCCTGGAAGGAGCGCGAGCTCAGCCCGGGCAGCGAGTCCACCAGGGTGCCGTCCTTGTACCAGCGCGGCGGCAGCGATCCCTGCTTGGACACGCACTGGAAGCGCGCCTCCTCGCCCTCCATCACGGTCTGGTTCACGGGGGGGATCCCGATCAGATTTCCACCTGGAAGCGTGTCACATTTTATTTATTAACTAACTGTGCCATAGAACTTTCGCGAACCTTCTAGAACATTGTCCTTTCAGAACTTTCAAGAAATATAGCGAATATACAGATTCCTTCTAGACACACCGACACATTCCGCCACTCGGTTTAGAACCTTACAGAACTTTCGGGAATTTTCTAGAACTTCTCCTTCTCTAGAACTCGCCGACACGGTCGGCGCGCTTATTTTGAAACAATTTGAAGCATTTGCGGCCTTCCCATAACAAAGCAATGTGCTAGAAAGCACATTTTCATCACCCACTCCCACCCACGCATAGCCACCCCCACCAAACTCGCATATTTTCGATGTGACACCAAGGGCTATCCACCACCATAAACACCGGTGGGTGGTTGTGGCTGGTTGTGGAGAAAACTTGGCGGGTAAGAAAACACGGGTTTCTTTTTATATATATACTAGCTGTGCCCGCGCGGCTTCGCACGCGTATATTTTTAGTACACTGTTTGGATCTTCATAGAACTTTTGGGAACCTTCTAGAACATTCACCTTCCAGAACTTTCAAAAAATTTATCGAATGTACAGGAACCTTCTAGACACACCGACACATTCCGCCACTCGGTTTAGAACCTTATAGAACTTTCGGGAATTTTCTAGAACCTTCTCCTTCCAGAACTTTCTAGAGCAAGTTTTTCTGGGAAGCATTTGCGGCCTTCCCATAACAAAACAATGTGCTAGAAAGCAATTTTCTTGCGTAAGGGTATTACACCCAAATAACACGTATGCAGGGTTGCCCATTTCCGGTATCACAAGGGTATGTGATTAATCAAAATTTGTCAGTTTTTTAAATTAAAAGTTATGTCCAACCACAAACTTAACGCTATATCAAAAATATAAAAAAAACGTGAGTTGTTATGTAATGAAAAATATCATTTATTTTATTTTTAGAGGTTTGTAATTTTAATTTAATCAGATATATATACGTAGGCATAGGTGCAGAACAGTTTAATGTAAACATTGCATCTACATAATTACCGATTACAGAGTTCAATAGAGTGTGTCACTTCAGAATATTTTGAGTTTGTTCAAATCTTTCAGAACAGTGCTGGATTTATGTCACAGAGACATTATTAATCAATTATTGTATATTATAGATATCTCACAGAGACGAAACTGTATTTTATTATGGGAAAGTAGGTATAGAAGTCAATAAGTCAAGGCGTATCCTAGTGTAATGCAAGTATTCGGATGAATTTCATTACACAATAAAGTATATTGCTCTCAAAATTCCGTAAAAATCAATGTAGATTTTCTCATTAGCGACATCTGCGGGGATTTAGGGGAATGAAAATGGCTTTGTACAGGCCGCATGGAAAGGCGCTTATAACTCATATGTGAAAGCTTTCCACGCAATTTGAACATATATACAACTTACAAAAAATGAATAAGCATGGTATATTCTATCATGGGTGGAAATGGCGAATGTTACAATTGTGTAAAGTGATCACTTAAGCCAACCATAAAGATAGGTCATAAGTCCTATGTACACCCAAATGACTTCTATACCTACTTTCCCATAATAAAATACGGTTTCGTCTCTGTGAGATATCTATAATATACATTAAGTGTGACACTTCTTTATCTTCGTCTTTAGAGACGCAGGGCCTAGGTTGTATCTAGGTTGTTGACTTGCAATTAAACGATCACCACTAACCTTTTTATTTATACTATAATAATATGCTTCTAGACGATGGTTTGTTTACTATACAAAAGTATATTTTACGGGAAGCAGTTTATGATTTTCTCTGCGAAATAAAATTGAATTTAATCATAAAATGTAAATTTAAACGAATGAAATGCTAACATTTATTTATCTCTATGTATGCATGCTACATTTGCCTATACATAGATTTCATCGCCTAGGTCAGGGGTCGGAATAAGTAGCTCGCGAGCAGCATGCGGCTCTTTGCATGGACTTTTGCGGCTCTTCAGCCATAAACTCAGAACTCAAGGTTCGTCACCCACGAACAGCCACCCCCGCCAAACTCGCATATTTTCGATGGTGACACCAAGGGCTATCCACCACCATAAACCCCGGTGGGTAGTTGTGGCTGGTTGTGGAGAAATCTTGGCGGGTAGGGAAACACGGGTTTCTTTATATATATAGATATATATATATCATAATATATATATATATATATATATTATATATATATATATATATATATATATATATAATATAATATATATATATATATATATATATATATATAAGATTAACGCCCCATAGGGCTTTTACAATAGATAGGTAGAGTGCACATTAGCAGAATAGGTTTATAGTTTAGAGAAGAAAAAAAACATAATAACATATAAACATAGTAATGACAAAGTGAGAAGAAAATACTTAGAATACAGATACAAACATATAAAGATTAATAAAATATAAAGTAAAAAGCAAGAAGCATAAGAAAAACATAATAATATGGAAATTTAAATACAAAGAAAGTAATAATGTAGAGAGAGAAGATATAGCACAAGCTTTGAGAGTCATAATATAATAATAAAATATACATACAAATCAATTATTTAAGTCCATTTCGACAAATACTAGTAATTTTTCAATACACCTTTTAATATATGTTTGAATAATATACAGTTATTGGCAAAGACGTCCAGTTGTTCGTATCTGTTTGCTAGTCTAAGAAGCCTTTGCAGTGGGGAATTGAAGAAATAGTTAGTATCTGCAGTTTCCACGGCAAAACCTGCATGACTTCTAGTTATGCTAGGCGGAACTCGCTAGCAGATACGTTCTAGTAGCTGAGGACAGTTGATGGTGCCATTTAATAATTTGTGTAAAAAGAGAAAGTCCGTCACTATTCTTCTAGTCTCTAGTTTATCAAGACAGCTAAAAGATCTAAGAATATTGTAATCAATATTACTTGTTAAGTTTATAATGGATAAATCTAAGAAACTTATTTTGGACTTTCTCTATATTACTCACATAGCGTTGATTCAGTCATCAAAATTGTCTGGGTGTAACTTGTTTTTTCGATTACTCTTACCTACATGCGGCTAGACCGCCCGATCTACTGCTACTACAAGTGCTTAAGCTCCACAACTTTGAAACTTTTATGAACTACTTATTGTAAAAAACATCGTGTGTCTTATATTTTACATATCTCTCTCTCTTCTCTTTTCTTTTATACATCCTTTTATTTACTAATGCTTACTTTTTTTAATTTTAATAATTATTGCTGTAATATTTAGGTTCTCTTTCGCTTCATGTCTTTCTTATTTTGTATGCCCTATTTATTGGAATAATTCTTGCTATATACCTTATTTCTTGTTATATCTTTCCTTTTATGTACCTGCATGTGATAATTTCTATTTATATATTTAAATCATCTTTTATTTATATATATCGCATGTATGGTAATTTTATATATGTATTCTTATATGGAATGTGTGGGTATCAAACCTCCCCACTTACCAAAGTTTTATTTATTTATTTATAAATTGCAAAGGGTAAAAAAATTCTATGTGAAAAACCCTCTAAACATTTAACTTGGTATTTAAAAATTAATTAAGCGCGACACTTTATGTAGAGTGCCGCCTTTTTATAGTTTTAAAATTAGCTATAGTCAATTACAAATTTCAACTTAAATAATATTTATTTATTTACTGATCATAATTTGGGTGTAACAGAGCTAGACCACGATACTTGACAGGTGAATTCATTCCAACCTTGATTATGAGAAGAAAATGTTCAAGCAACCATGACCTAGGCCCGAATACAGCGTAATTTGCTGTGCAAAGTACACTTTTAAAGTTAACCTTTAAATCATTTAAGTATTGACTCTGTGTTCGGGCCCCAATTCAATTGTTAGGGAGATATGCAATATCCAAGTTTGCATTTTTTTTCAATATTTCTGAATTTTTTGCAAAACGTTGAACTATCATTTCGACAACTTACATTCAAAAATTCACTCGTTTCAATACAAGTCAAATAAAATGATAAAAACTTTGCCGAAATGGAAGATAGTTTTTTTTTTAAAAAAACTCAGAGATCAGCTTGAGACTTGACTGCGAGACTCGACGAAGATGCACAAAGGTCGCTTAGAACCAAATTAGAACCGCTTCATTTATTCAAACAAATAGAATACATTCAATCAGGTACTAAAATTTATTCCGTTTTGACCGTGAAATTAGGCCCGAGATGGTGAATAATCTTTGAGATCGTACGGTGTATTCTATATTTTTCAACACAAAAGTTTTGAAAAACAGTCATTGACGTCTACAGTTTTCTTTCAGCTTTATTCTATCTAACAAGTATATTTTTTCAATAAAATATGAGGGAATATAAAACGTGTAGATTGTAAATCAATATATATATATATATATATAAAAAGAAACCCGTGTTTCCCTATCCGCCAAGTTTTCTCCACAACCAGCCACAACCACCCACCGGTGGTTATGGTCTTGAATAGCCCTTGGTGTCACATCGAGAATATGCGAGTTTGGTGGGGGTGGCTATGCGTGGGTGACAAAAATGTGCTTTCTAGCAGATTGTTTTGTTATGAGAAGGCCATAAATGCTTCAGATTGTTTCAAAATAGGCGCGCCGACTGTGTTGGTGAGTTTAGAAGGTTCCGGAAAAAACTGCTCTAGAAAGTTTTGGAAAGAGAAGGTTCTACAAAATTCCCGAAAGTTCTATAAGGTTCTAAACTGAGTGGCGGAATGTGTCGGTGTGTCTAGAAGGTTCCTGTACATTCGATAAATTTCTTGATAATGTTCTGGAAGCAGAATGTTCTAGAAGGTTCGCGAAAGTTCTATGACGATCCAAACAGTGTACTAAAAATCTACGCGTGCGAAGCCGCGCGGGCACAGCTAGTTTTACATATAATTAAACTAATTAACTTTGTTTACACCACTAAAATTTATTTGGTAAAACCAACCGGTTTCGGAAACGACGTTCCTTCGTCAGGGTATACTTAATACTAATATATAGTATTTTAATAGTGTTAAATATATAATAGTATTAAGTATACCCTGACGAAGGAACGTCGTTTCCGAAACCGGTTGGTTTTACCAAATAAATTTTAGTGGTGTAAACAAAGTAAATTAGTTTAATTATATTCATAATGAATAACCACAAAGTTATAGCAAAATACAACAATGTAAATTTCGAGCCTCATTGAAGACTAGAAAGTTGTCTAATTTTTTATTGGCTTAGAGAATATTAATGTGTCAAGTATTCCGTGTAAGCATCTCCATTAAAAAAATCTGAATTTCGTAAAGCTAGCATTCTATAAATAGTTAAAATAAAGATGTATAAGATTCTAAATGCGATGTTTTGAAGACGTACCTTCAACTTCCAGGTGGAACCAAGTTCCGTTGTTCCTCATGATGGGGGACCGGTTGGGAAACATCACCCGACACTCGAACCATCCGGAGTCTGATTCCCTGATGGACGTGAGGTTGATGGACCCCCTGCCGAACCCTCGGTAGCCCTCGTTGAGAAGGCTGATGCGGCCCATAAATTCATCCGAAGAATTAACAGAGCCCTCGTACCACGAGAATACCATCAGACCCTGGACAAAATGATTAAGCAGTTATTGCAAAGGTCACAAATATTAAGGTTCAACGCGTAATCATACGCTATTTCCTAAGAAATAAAATTTCAAGAAAGGTTAATTAAGTTTTTTGAAGTACTCTGCAGTGTATATGTAATCTTTCTGGGCTGTAGCCTAGGCCAGAAAGTTCGTGTACACGCTACAAAATACCCCAGAAAACTCTTACAAGAAGTCCTAGAAATTATTGTCACACACGACTGAAAACCAGTAATAACACTCCCGTCAAAGTTGCACACAGCTGAAAAGTTGCCCAAAAAGCAATATAAAAGGCAAAGCATAGACTATCTCTGAGAAATCGAATACTCAACGTGCGAGGATAGTTAAAGAAGGCAGTAATGTATCAACGTTTATTTTGTTTTAACTGCTGCTAGGGAGATTCTAATTTCCCAACTAGCGAGCAGAACATCAACGGTCAATGGCCTGACATGTTGACATTTGACGTACAATGAGCGGGAAGTTAGGGACGAGACTAATCTCTGAGATAGGTAGTGTCCACAAGGACTACTAAAGCCGAAACTTGTCTCCAAATAATCTCAAACGGCCTCCAGTGTAGTCTCCTCCGTGGACACGAGCTATCGAAGATTTAACGATCATTAACATTATCAGTGATCCAACTTTTCCTTCTATCCCGAGGAAATTCGTTTCCTCGTTACTGAGGATGGTAACTCGTCATTTGTGATCCGTTAATGATATTGAGGAATTAATGAAAACGCTAGGATTCAATACAGGATTTATTGATTACTGAATAATTGAACCCTTGCCCGGAACAACGTTGTATCCAACACAAATGTCAATTTTGAGTTATTGATGCAGTTATGTTGGGTATGTTATTATGCATCGTTTAAGGTAGATAATATGTCAAGAAAAAAATATTTAGGCTTCTGGCTGCATTTTAAAGTTATTGGTTTGTGGAAGAACGTTGTACATTGTTTCTCATAATGGCGTCGCCGCGCGTCAATATCGTGGAGCGTGCTTTAATTCACATGAATAAAGGGAGAAAACGAACATCTAATGTTTTAAACTGGAAAGATATCAAAGCCAATAAGTTGAAGAATGCAGGAAAGGAATGTTTATCCAGAAAAAATATTATCAAACCTGCAATTGACCCGCCGGAACATGTTTGTGGAATAACGTTGTATACGATTTGGCAGTTCTGATTGATATTGTAATTTCATATGTGACAATATTATTTTGTCAAACGTTAACCGATTTTACTCAATTGATATTTGAAATGCGTTTTTGATCATAATACTGGCATTATTTTTGATAATAATGCTGGCATTATAGTGCTCTTTATATCGTAACTTAAAACAATACCGATACAAAATGTTTATTTAATTCCTCGTTCTTTTTCGTAGGGTTGAATTTGAGCCAAAAATGTTTAAACCCGGGATATTTTCTCCATTTTAATATCAATATTAATATTCAATCAGAATTCAGGTTACTGAATTACAATAAAAAAAATAATCATGAGAAATTGAATGTCCGACGCCATATTCAGCAAACAGACGGAGATAGGTAATAGGTAGTATGTACGAGAGACTTATCGTTCCGTAAAAGCTCTTTACCTACTGATGATCCCATCACAATCAGAGCTAGAACCTTCCACAAAGAATTAGAATCATGGACCTCCAATGGCCTTCTACCAACTCTTTGTGGAAGAAGGGGAAGATTAGCTACCGTATGGAAAAAAATCATGCAGTTAGGGAGCCTGGAACTAACTTTAATGAATTCCAATCCACTGCCAATAAGGCTGCTAAGCTCAAGGACCTCGATGACATTTGAGAATTCATGTTAGATGAGCATGCTGCTTTTAAAAAGCATTATTAAGTAAAGCAGAATAAATAAAAAACGTTTTGCCGAATAACGTTGTTTGTGAAAATTTCTTATACAACGTTTTTCCACTGATTCAGCATGTTTTATTACAATAGTTTCAAATTTAATTGCCTTTTTTCCCTATTCTATATTGAGATTAGTTAAGAATTATATTTTTGTTATATTTAAAATATAAAATGTAATAAATTGTAACTGGTTTCATTTTTTCAATTTTTCTCGGAATGAGAGTATTGTTGGATACAACGTTATTCCGGGCAAGGGCTCAATTAATGATTCAAACGTACAAGGTCGCTTAACTCTATTAATGTAACGCTATTCCTTAAATTAAACTGTTTCGCAAATTTATCACTCGTAAATAGACACCTTATATTCGCTTTAACACTTTATTTACTATTCACCAGAAGCCCTAGGACTTGAAACTGTAAATCAAAGAATAAAATATAATGTAATGATGCAAATATTTAAAATTAAACATGGATTAGTACCCAAATACTTTGATGACAGGATGAAGCTGAATAAGGATTTTCATTCCTACATTACAAGAGGAAGCGACAACATAAGGCTTCCAAAAAAAAAGAAAAACACCTCACAAAACTGTATGATGTATAAAGGTATAAAAATCTTCGATAGCCTGCCAAAGGAAATTCAAAACATGGAGAATATAAGGAGGTTAAACTGAAGTGCCAACAATTATTATAAAAACTTTTAAATGATTAGATGGAATGCAAGATGTCTCAGTGAAATAATATATTAGCCCACACAACATTATGTGTGGAACTAATTTTTTTTTCCATATGAATTTTATTTATTTATTTATTGTTTATTAACATTTAGATTAGTTAATACAAGATACTAATAACTGCCACACTAGGTAAAAACCTGTTCTGTGGCAGTTATTCTCATATGGTATTTATGTAGTAATAAAAAATGACAATTAAAAAATCTAAATCTAAAAGAAAATAAAAAGAAAAGAAAATATACATACAAAATCAAGATAAGAATTTAAGTACAAAAATAAATATTATATTATAGTATACTATAAATTATATAAATAGTTTTTGCCAATTCAGAGGTAAAGGGCGGATCACTTCTTCAGCATACCTTCTACCTGATATTTTTATAAACTTATTAATATGATGTTTAAAAGGTTTGTGTAGAGTTATTTCTTTAGTTTCATCAGTAACTTGTTAAAAACAAGCGGGGCAGTGAAATTAAATTGTCTTTGCCCAAAAGACGTTTTCCTTTTAGGTACCTCGAAATTAATTGTATTTGCCAACCTTGTTTAACCGAAATTAATTGTATTTGCCAAAATTATTAAGATAAATAAAAATAAATAAATAAATTCAGTTTCCGCACTTATTGATTTCGCTTCGGTTTATTTCGCTACGTGAGAAATTTCCAGAATCTTCGCTGTCGAATTACGGCTCGCCTGGCCGTCCTGGCAGCTCGCGACTCGCGGCTACCTTCGCTTCTATTATCGCTGTCAAACGCGCGCGCCCAAAACAATTGACTCGTCCTTACTCCCGTGGGCCTTATTTATATTCGCTAATGCTGACATCGAAATTACGAGACGTTCCTCGCGGTTTCCAGACTTTTGGAGATGTTTCTCGATGTTTATCGTAAGCTGTAGATTACGCTAGGCCGTTCTGAAATCTTCGGTAGTATTGTAATCATTTCAAACAACTGTCACTTGACATGAGTGCGTGATTCTTTTTAGCCTCGTTACAATATTTATATGCAATCCGCATTTAGCGTAGTCATTCCATTATGATAACTAGTAGCGCCACCGATCTTGCCGATCTATCGAATTTGATTTGAATCTATTGAATTTGTGGCCTTCAAATTTTACAGTCTTCACCAGTTTCCGCAGTCGCCACCAGTTTCATTCTCTCCGAGTGACTGAAAATCTAGAGAATGTATGGCAGATTGTGAACAGTATGTCAACACGCTGGAAATCATCTATTCAAGAGATAACGGATTGAGATTGAGGTGGAGAAAGATGATTCTAGGGTGAAGGTGAATCCGACGTGACTTGTGAGGGATGGGGGTGTTTCTAAATGCACTGTATACGAAAAAATTTAAAGGGCAGAAGCTGCTCGACTCATTTGCCGCAGCATTTTCATTTTCATTCATTCAATTGAGAAACAATGATCGAACTCAACAAATGAACAAATGAAACGGCGACACATGAATACCTACACACCGATGGTGACCAAAGTCGACGATGTATTCGGATTTCACCCGATGATGATGATATTTCAATCCAGAGGTGGTAATTGATTTTGTGTGTTCTTGCACTATCGAGCAATAATTCTTGACTAACGGAAAAATGAAGGTCTTAGAAGGGGAAGGGGGTAGAGGTCGTGACGTAAATGCCAAAAGTTAAGTCACGTGACTAAAAGTTAAGTGAATTAATAAATACGATGACATCAGAAGAGTTGTGGGAAACGGAGTGATAAGTAGGGCTGAATGTTATATTTTTATTAGATCGTGAGTACAGTAGCCGGCAAACAACTTGAAATTTTACGGCGTAGTGGGGGGAAGTTTGCGCATGTACCATTCCACCAACGAGACCCAAATTTTGTCTTCCGCGCATTCCCCCACTACGCCAAAAAATTTCAAGAAATTTGCCGGCAACTGTACACGACAGGCAGAATAAACAAACAATTGTTATAATCTTGTGCCTACCTAAACATCTTGACGAAGCTTGCGATAACATTAGAATGGCTTACCGTGCTGAGTTTCTGAGGGCTGTCCAATTGGATTAATTTTTTCATTATACGTTTGTCATTATTGCACTGACACGCACTCTACAGGTTTATTCTTTCTCGTGTTCCACGACTATTGGTCTTTAAGTCAAAGTTCAACAGTAATTACAGGACGTTGACTCTACACGCGCGCGTGCACAGGTACATCTGCACGTGTGCACCGTGCAAGTGGGTGGCGGGTGAAGCAAGTCCTGAAAAATGATGAGCGCAAAATTACGGCCTGCGAGTTAATCACCGTCGTCACAATCACTAATGGTGATTGAATATTTATAGGAACGTGATTCACAAACTATCAATGTTGAATTATGGCGAAAGTTGTTCGTAATTTGGTGGAACGATATTAGAAAATAAGTCAAAGTTACCAGTCGCCATTACCGCAAATGATTTTTGAGATATGTAACTGATTGTATTGATGATTGGTAACCGATTTTCCGCAACTCTGACAACAGTTATATCTCATAAGGGGGTGACAGACGTGCGAGTAAGTACGCGAACTTATGGCTCGACGACTTTTTTCGCTCGTGTGTCACCCTAAGTTGGCGTACTTTAAAACCGTCGAGTAAGTTCGTCGGCTATCCAATTGTATGAAATTTTGCTCGTAGCCCGCGCGTCTGTCTTCGCCGCGAGCCGCCGTTTTATTTAACTCATTCACACGAATTTTTAGAAGAATTTATTGAATATCTGAGAAATAATCCTTGTCTTTGGCAAATTAGAAGTAATGAGTATAAAAACAAAAATATCAAGATTATAGCTTACAATAATCTATTGGCAATCATACGAAAGGTGGAAAGAAATGCTACCGTTGATTCTGTCAAGAAAAAATTAATTCTTTAAGGGCTGGAATTGTGGAAATCTTCCTTCTCTTCACGTGACTCTCTTACTAAATTTACATGTGATAAACGCTCTCATTTCGTAAGCCAGTATTTCATCCACACTCGCCGATTTCGTCTTCTTTTATTGGTTTTTAAAATATGATATGATATAATTTCTAAATAACACAAGGCTTCCTCTATCGACGACATCGCGATGTGGTGTGAGCAAGCTTCACGTTTGTCACCAACGTCGAGCCGAGTAAGTTTGCGAACTTAAAAGCCGCGTAGGTACTTTAAGTTCGTACGTCTATCACCCACTATACAAACAGATAAAAATCTCGAATAATAGCACTTTAAGTAACCGGTTAAAATAGCGATTTGACCATCACTATTTAGAATTCACAAATTATTATACATTTCGTGCTTTTGGAACAACGAGATACCTATTATTTGATATTTACATCAAATTATTGTAAGATAATGAGTTTAAAAGTTTGGAATATTATTTTTCAATTTCTTCGGCGAATTCTGTACAATGCACCGGCCGCATGGGTCGTCAGCGTTTCAGTTTCATTTCTTATTATTATTTTTAGCTTTAATGTCATTACTATCTGCCATCCTCTTACACAGATTTCGCGGCATACTTATATGAATACCGATTTGGGTTGCATCTCAACTAGCGAAGGGAAAAACTACATTTCAAAATGAAGACTACAACACACACACGTTCACCAGTTTGAAGACTACAAAGTGTACACTACATTTGTAGTGAACTAATTGTAGTATTATGAAATTGTAATAGGTACTAATGAAGTAATTGTAGTATTAATGAAGTGAAGTAATTGTACTACAAAATTGTAGTACTAATGAAGTAATTATATTTTTTGTTATTTTTTCCCAAATAAAAAGTTTGATGACTAAAACAAAAGGTCGCCGGAAAAAATATATGAATATATCTACATTTTTCGGTAAAATAACATTTGGCCACCTAAAAAAAAAGGTCGCCAACCAGATTTCTTCAATTAGTCCCAAATTTTTTTCAAACTGTGGGGGTGGGGTTGTGCTTTGTAGTGTTCGCTTTGAAATGAAGTGTACTATTTGAAGTATATACATAAGTATAACTTTGAAGTGTGTGTAGTTTGTAGTGTGCACTACGCTTCAAAGTAATGTAGTACTACATTGTAGTAGTGAGTACAGAGCGGACCCATCACTAATCTCAACCTTCCGATATCATGAGCCTCACAACACGCATTGCATTCTATCACAGATCACACACTCGATATACCTAACTCTTATCCCCATAATTGGTGACACATCTCATCTCAACTCGTAAACTTCTAAAATGTGAATTTTAGTAGCAAACTGTGAACATAAATGTCACCGACAATGATTAGTTTCACAATGTGACCGCTAGATGTAACACGAGAACTAGCTCCCTTTTCTTTGCAACTCTTCAATGATTTGAATTATGCACATTTGTGTCCCGCGTAGAATCACTCGCTCGTTTACAGCACGTCATCCTAGGAAGTGACGTCATCTGCAGTGGCGCAGCATCTAATACCGGCCCACTACCCCCTCACCTTTGTTTAACTTTGCTTTTTTATTGGATAATTATTGTTATATGTTAATTTGTGTATGTTTGAGTCTACAAAAATCTACACTTAGTGCTCGCTCGCATTATTTCAATTTCAATTTCAATTTCAATTTTTATTTATTACGTAATATGTACATTACAAACATTATGTTCAATGCATACATATTATTAACTTACATCTAAAAATATACACATACACATATGTATACATACATACACATATACATATACATACATACATACACACACATATACATATTGTGTATTAAAATACTAATTTATTATTAAACAATTAAAAGTGACCTGCACAATCTGGTCAAAGGTGTAGGAGAATCCTGCTTCGGAAAACCCCCTCAGACACATGGAATATATCAATATCCAAAGCGATCTTGTTCAGCATAGCTGTAGCTTTTCCAACAGGCATAACCATCGGCAGGTTGGTCCTGTATATTGGAATGTGAAACAATCAATGCTGACGATGTCTAAGGTAATTATCAGGAACATACAAACCAATGCTCTGCATAATTTCAGTATTGTCGATCATCTACGGTATCTACGTAGATAACCGAGATGTGGATTCTCAGCATTGATAAACAAATTAAATATTGTTCACACAGCATTTAATTTGTTTATCGCAGCAAGGGCTAAGCATGGAATTGTTTTTATAAGTAGATGAGTAACCTCTTTCCATTTAAGAAAGACAATCGAATTAGTATGGGTAAGCCGTGCGTACGATACTCATTGTTTCGTTGTGTTCGTATTTAAGGGTGTAAACATCATCAAAACGAAACATTGTGCAATACTAGCTACTTCGATTGTCTTTTTTAATTAGAAAGAGGTCTACCCAACAAACAAATTCGTCAAAAACAAACGGTAGCAAATATTGCTAAAAAATATGTGACTGAACGTATTTGTCAAAGAGATGATGGTGATATCAGTAGTGAATGGATAGGTTAAATATGACATTTATTTATATTTTAAATATACACTATTAGATCAATCGCAAGACAGGACACTACAAGATGGCCTCCCAGAGTTCTGAAATGGAGACCTTGGGAAAATAAAAGAGGCATCGGAAGACCTCAAAAGACAAGGGCCGATGATATTGTCGCTGTGGGGGGAAATAAATGGCTACAATTAGCTAACAACAGGGAAGAATGGAAAAATAAGGAAGAGGCCTATATCCAGCAGTGGAAAGACGAAGGCTGATGAAGAAGAAGAAGATTAGATCAATATATACCAAGTATAAATTTTTTCAATAGATTTTCATTTAAACTTTGTGCTACATTATATACAATATGAGTTATCGATTACTACTATAGTTTCGAGATAGTCGAGATAGAGACGAATAGTCCCCATCATCATCAGATATAGTGTGTGTGTACCACAAAGCACAAATAAAAATCATATTTAAAATTAAATGTTGCACCACGAAGTGACTGTCAAATCTTTCCATGATATAAGTATAAATTAGTGATGCAATGAATACTACTTTCACGAATACGAATATCAAGCCTACTATTCGGCAAATACGAATACGAACGAACGAAATAGATTTAATTTGAAATAATTTAAAAGAGTTAACACTTTTACACCCAACGGAAATAAAATGGAACGAACAATAAGTATTTCAAAACAAAAATACATAAAATGAGCACCTAACCTTATTAATAACCTAACGAAACTAGATGAAAGAACTCATGTTATTCTGTGAAAAATATAACAATTGACCACTTGAGAACTCAACAAAACTGTTAATTCAATTTAAGGGGAATCTTCGATAACAGAGTGCGTAGGTGTGTTCGGATGCACAGCCAATCTGTAATTTACGCTGTGTTCAGTTATAAGTAGTTTGTTTTTAATATTTATTATGATATTCGGCGAATACGAATATTCGGTAAATATCTACCATTCGGCGAATACGAATATTCGTATTCGTATTCGTTGCATCAGTACTATAAATAGTTGATAAAATTTATGTTAATAATATTGACGTACGAAATCAGGATTACTATTAGGGCTTTCGTAAACTACCAAACTACGCTCTATGGTACCATGAAATGATTGTGTATTTATTTTATAAAAACACACCTACTCATTAATTTGTGATTGATATTTTTGTATCTGTTTGCTTTAATTTTCGCATTTGTTGCTAGGCCCCCCAGGCGACTGTCCAGGCAGAAGTTACACCACTGATGATCTCTATAGGTTGACCGATATCTAGTAACTACTGCGCGTAATATTAAGTAAACTATGATGATTGGTCGTGTGGTGTGAATATCAAATGTTTACTCGTTCAATTAATTGTTGAAATAATACTTTAAACATCAGTAACAAAAATGCTTAGCCAACCGTTTCAAATATTGCTTAAGACCCTTAAAAAATATAATCACCAAATATGGCTCCCTCCGATCCTTTACCTAAATCCCGGGCAATGCCGGGCATGGATCGTTTTAATTATAGTATCGTAGAAACGTAAGTAACCGTCACCACGCATCGTTTTGTACTTTCATATACACTTGTTCATGTTATGTTTACGCAGCTCTTTAGCTTTTTTCAACTTATATTTAGCTATGACGCAAACCGCTTTATTTAAGAGCAAGCTTTCAAATAATAATCGCCAGGGGAGCGAGCAGCCCAAGCTGTCTAGTCACCGTGAGGGAAGAAGATTATTACCCTCCAATTGAATCACTTTAACCTGAAGTACAAAAGCTCCCTAAAAAACTCGTCGAAATGACAATATAATGTACATCGCAACATATAATACTCTCTCTTTAAGACCAAAGCTTAGCTGAACTAATTTTAGCACTAACAAACATAAACTGGTCGATAGTAGATTTAAGCGAAGTTCGACGCCTAGGAGAGAGCATAGAGGATCATGGCAGCTTCATCTTCTAAAACTAGAAGATGGGTTGATGAGATCAAAGCTACAGCAGGTGGCGCGTGGACCAAAATAGCAAAAGATAGGGAGGAACGGAGGAAATTGGAGGAGGCCTTTGCCAAAAAGCATACAGACGAAATTGCCACGGTGTGACATTCTAACTTATCACAATCAAATTTTAAGTGTTATGAGTGTCTGAATAAAATATACTGTTTCGTGACCGCTGGTCACCGGCCGCGAAGTGATTTTTGATTGGTCGAATCTAGCACCCGACGTATTCTACGCCAACCGCTAGCCAGGATTTACACCGTTTATAAATCCGACCACTAGTGACAGTTGGAAAGCGTGTGTGCCGGTGTCCTTTTCTTTTGAGAACTGAAATTCCTTCTTTTTTCGTGTGGTATTCGAATGCGACGAAGATCAGTGCACATAAGCCTTTCGGAATAGACAGATCGAACTGTTCCGGATTCGACGAAGCCGGGAGAATTGGAAATTGAATCCGCACTCGACGTACGAGGAAAATCTGTAAGTACAATTTGTCAGGTGTGGGCGTAGTTAGCTTTGGACGAGTGTATTTCGCGTATCAGGAGATCAATCATTAAGCCATGTATTCACTAGGGGACAAATCGCAAAACATTCCGCGCGGCATGTCGCATCAACATCTACGCTCATGTTTCGGGGACAATGGCGCGGTCATTTGACGTGTACACACAGGGACTCGCATATCTCGCGGAAATGTCACCCGATGAGTTATGATGACAGCTGCGGTATCTCATTTGGCGAAAACGGGGTTCCGCGCAATTCGAAATGTTTTTTTGGGTCGCAATCTCAAATTAACGAAGTTTTACTGTATTAAATTGAATATTATTAAAAACAAGCTCCTTTTTGCAAATAATTATTGTTTTCCACACGTCGCAGAAATGTCGCCCTATGAGGTTATGATTATAGCTGCATATCTGTTTATGTTAATGAGTTTATCGAAACGTAAGAGGAGAAAAAAGAGGAGAATGCGAAATTATTGACTGCAAAGAGAAAGAAGGACGGACATTCTATGCGATCTTCGATCGATACAGCTCGATGAGTTCAAGAACAATTTCGTTTCCCCACATTGTCATCTTGACAGATACAGCGCATGCGTATTTACTTGTAAACATACCACGTGGTACTGACGCTCCGCGTTATGTCGCAGTGAGCTCGCTCGGGTACCGTGCGCATGGCAACGTTGCCACGGCACGTAGAAATGCCGCGCTATGTTGTGCGCGACGTCGCGGAACAGTGCACGACGTTGCTACGTCACGTAGACTCTATGCCGCGCGTGCTGTTGAGGGACAATTTGTCCCCTAGTGAATACATGGCTTTATCGGCGGAGATTGGGAAGGAAAATATTTATTTCCTAATCCCGACCCGCGTGTGGTGGTGGCGACTCCGCCCGTCATCGCACAGCTATTATTATATTATATTATTAGGGGAGCGACACATCGGGATCTCGCTGGATATTCTGTTTTTCTCTTTATTTTCACACTATAATATCTTTTCGCCAGGCGCCACGTGAGACACCAGATTGGTAAATTATTTGTAATATAATTTAAATCGTTTTTATATGTGAGACTAAATGTTTTTTTTTTTGCGTTATATGGTTTTGTTTAGTAACTTGTAATTTTTCGTGTTACGTATCGACATAGCTGACCCTATAAATGTGGTACATTTTGAAAGTTGTTGGGCATAAGTGCAAGAACCCAATTGCACGAATGACGGCCCCCACGAGTCCTCGTCCCGTTTCCAGGCTGCTCATTACTTATTAGGTAAAGTGCTCTAATTGAGTGCTGCACGAGAACTCGCCAGATTCTGGAAATGTACCCAATATTTTTATTAGGGCGTGCAGTGAACTAGGCCACAGTGCGCTCTGAGTGTGGCGCGAGAAGTGATCTCACAAACCCGAGAACGTAAACCACATTCACAATAAGGTAGAGTGCCACCAGTATAAATTGGCGTGCGAGGGAGGGCGTCCCTGTCGCGAAACAGAAGTTGCCAGGGTGTAAATTTATTACACAATACATAATAAGGTACAGATACACATGCTTCTTTACTGGCATGCTAATGAGCATGCCACTAATAAGCATGCCCTAACAACTGTACACACTTGCTCATTACTGGCATGCTTATTAGTGGCATGCTCGTAAATAAGCATGCCCAAAGCTAACAATCAAACACACATGCTTATTAGTGGCATGCTCTTGTCATAGAATAGAGACGCTCTTGTTCAAAATGGAAACTTTGCAAACTGAAATAGAAAATTCAAGTCAACCAATAAATCAAAAAAGTTCCCGAGTTTCCATCCGCACATTTTTGATTTTAGTTTATATAATTTTTATTGTAAGATTTGAATCATTCATGCCTATTAATAAAGTTTCGTAAACATTATTTCTCACTATATTACTTTTACACAACGGTGACCGAGTATTCCACAGACATTCGTGATTCCTATAATAAGTTACGAAAAGTAATGTTTTATCATCTCCCCAACGCGCCATAATTGTTTCATCTGTCGCGGACTGAGAAGATCGCATCGATAATACTAGCCGCGAAGCCCGCGAATGACATAAGCATGCTCATAAATAAGCAAGTCTGTTCACATATGCTCCAAACATACCCCTTCTCTATGGTGAATGACAGTGGCATGCTCATTTCTAGCAATGTGCGTACACACATGCCACTAATAGTCGATACTGCGCATGCTCACGTGCCACTAAAGAAACATGTGTATCAGACGCCATACACAGAGTGTCCGGTGACCGGTGTCGGAGCCTTCAATAAAAATTTGGTCGAGCAACACTAAAGAAACAAACCAATAATGGCGGCCGCCCTATCTGGAGCCCTGTCAAATTTTTCAGCTTCGCAAAACTTTAAAACTACATTGGAAATTGTTTTTGCACCACCTTCAAGGTGTTGCAAGACTGTTTTGGTTATAATTCAGGGTATATTGGAAATCAAGATGTCACAGCTCACGCTCAAATACGAGAATGAACTGAATGACAGGGCGAGGGGTTACCGCCGGGTGCGGGCGGGGCGGGTTTTAGTTCCAATCCTGCCGCACGCCAATTTACGTTGGGCAAGCTCTAGTATTACAATGGATGGTGAATATCACAGCGTACATGCAAAAGTAGATTGTTTGCAGTAAATATAAAGACATCGCAGGAGAGAATCGAAGAACTATAATAAAAATTCGTACGTGTACTCATGTAGGTACACGCGGTAGAAGTTATACTTGAAAACTAAAATTAAAACATAATACAGAGTTACTTGGAAAACATCGCAGGACTTTATTCCTGCCTCGATTATGAGTCGAAAATGTTCAAGCAACCATTATCTAATGTCAATAGTTATAGAGATATGGGACATCAAAGTTTGCATTTTTTTTTCAATATTTCTGACTTATTCTTGTTATACGTTGTACTATCATTACAGTAACTTACATCGAATATAAAAAATACATTCCCTTTAATACAAATAAAAAAAATATTTAAAAATACGAATTCCAATTGGAATTTCTGCAGGGTTTTTATCATTTTATTTATTTTGTATTGAAACGAATGTGTTTTTCGTAAACGGTATAAGTTGCTGTAATCATAGTTCAACTTTTTGTTAAAAAATGTCAGAAATACTGAAAAAAATGCAAATTTTGATATTGCATAACTCCATAACTAGTGATGGTCATGGCTGCTTGAACATTTTCGACTCATAATCGAGACATATAGTCCTGCGAGGTTATTAATGTTCTCCAAATAACTCTGTAGGCTGATGACACTCAAGTATTGAGTTGTAAAAATCTACATGATCATTTTCGGTTGTTCATGAAAAGAATTGAAACTCTCGTATACAGAAATGTAACCTAGAATATTTAAAATAATTGGAGCAAACAAAAATTTTCTTAAAAAACGATCGAAGCATTCGTGAACTCACATGTTAACAGAATCTGCCAACTGACAAGAATTCAGTATGGCGTCGTTAGATCGTGTACAATTGTAAACCACTCGGTAAACAGTATTAGTTTCCTGCAAAAATCGAATTTTGACATCGAATTGATCTGTAATAGATCTAAAACCGTAATAATTGTAATGTCATACCGTAATTGTAATGTAATGTAAAGGGATATACCGGTAATCCAATAAAAAAATAATATCAGTATATTATTATCAGTGATGTACAAGATACCCTATACATAGTATCTGGAATATGCAATGATGCAATGATGAAAATGCAAGATACTTTAAAATCAAGTATTTCAAATACCAGATACAAAAAACTTTCTGGAATGATATCTGAAATACTAGATACAAAATACGTATCTTCCAAATGCTTTTTAAAGATAAAATCCTTTTGTAAGAAAATACATTTGATTGAATGTAAGTTTATTTTTTTACGTGAATTATTTACGAATAAATCGCGTTGATCGCGCAAATGTGACAAAATAAAATATCATATATTTAAGGTTTTAATTGAGACTTAAGTAAAACCAGTTCTTCAAACATTTTTTCGCTCATTTTTCTTCGATGAGGTCTCATTATAGGTACATCATTGGAAAAAATATCATAGCAATCTTAGTATTTACAAAATACAAAGATACCAAAAGAATGTATCTAAATACAAGATACAAGATGAATATTCAAAAAAGTATTTCAGATGCAAGATGAAATTACGTATTTTGCATCTTGCATATGTATTTAAAATACTTGTGTCTTAGATAAATCATTTCTGATTATTATAAGAAAAAATCTGTCGCGATTGCGTCACGTATAGTCTCGCTGCGAATCTGCCTTAACCCTCGCTTCGGTGCCAGCTGTGATGACATCTCTTCATAATTACGACTTTGTGTGACGAGATTAATACAATTAATTACAGTCTGGCTTGCCATTAGATGCGATCAGCAATTACGTTTCCTAATGTTTCGTTCAATTAGATACATTTAGTTTTTGAAATATCGTTTCAGCTAATAAAGTATATAGCGATATTCAGCGAGAGCTGAATTTTTCAATGTCCGTTATGGACAAAATATAGGTGATATTATTCAATTTATTAATTGAGATAAATTATAGAAGTTTCACAAAGACTAAGCTATTAATATGGGAAACGTAAAGTGATCATTTAAGGGTGGCTTCAGTGGTCATTTTACACAATGTAACGTTCACCAATTCAACCGTAAGAACATCCGCACGTTTTCATTTTTTTAAAAGTTGAATACAGGGTGTCTCATAGCTAGTAGCAAAAACGGGTGGATTTATGGCTTGATAAAGAGTCGAAAATGTTCAAGCAACCCTGACCAGGTGATGATGATGTGCAATATCAAAATTAGCATTTGAACTATTAACTAATATCGATTATGAAAAATTCATTCGCTTTAATGCAAGTCGAATAAAATGATAAAAACCTTGCAAAAAATGAAATAAGAAATATTTTAAATCAAAGATTGCTTTTTTTTCAATATTCCTGACTTATCTTATATATACCGTTAAAGTTTCATGAACATAACTTATATCGAATATTAAACATTCATTCGCTTTGATATAAGTCATATTGTTCGATATTCGTGACTTCACGTTGGTACAGAAATCGATTGTTCTTTTCATATGTGGCAACACCGATTGGTCTCTATCGAAAATTAATCCCACCCTCAACCACTAGTAATTCACCTTTCGTTTTGACAAGTCTCACTTTCTCGTTGTTAAAGCGCCAATTTTCGTCTTGTGTTTAATTGTGCATCTTATAAACATTCTATAACCTCGTCACCGCCGGAGAACGGGATTAACGCGCGTTGGTGGCCAACCGAGTGAAACAGTTGTTTGGTGAGGTGACATCTGGAAGGACGCCAAGAGACAAAAAGGTGAGTCGCAACTAGGGATGGGTCGTCGACGTATTTTCCGTCAACGAAACGAGACCGTCCACGTCCATCCATCGACGAGACGATCAACTAGTTGAATTCGTCAACTAGTTGACGCGTCAACTTCGTTACGCGGACGTTCTATCTAAACATCGGGACGATGGTCAACTGTCTACGGTTCAACGCGACGCTTCTCGACGGCTCAACCATTGGCTATTTTTATGACGTTAATTTTGAAAATTTAAAGAAGTTCGAAGGAATATAGTTTCGGGGAAAGTAAAACCGCTAAAAAGAAATATTTTATTATTTATTTGTTTACGCACATTATAGGCTTTTACATATTGTTTTATATACTTCTTTCTATATATAACAAAGAAAGAAGTAGGTATACACAGCAATATCAGGTGTTAGCAGTAAAATATAAATATAAACTACATATATAAGCAGTGAAAGTATTGGGTATAAGCATTAAAATGTGAGTAAATAAAATGGAAGGAAACAATGATTTTGCGTAATAAAGGCACCAGTTATGAGGTGCGGTAAAAAATACTTTACATTTATTTATTATCTATAAATTTATAAATAAATACATAATTTAAAAATACTTTACATTTGAGATGTTATATAGAAATTTATTGAAGAATACATCTTTCAAAGTCAGGCTTTCACTTTGTGGTGACATTATTAATAAATAAATATATCTGTATTATTTGTCAACTTTAGTTTAAGGCTCAATCTGAGAAAATGAACATTGTTCCCGAAACATGTAAAAAAACCAATAAAAAGTGGTGTAAACAAAATTATAATAGATTTATTTTTTTATCTAATTTTTAATAAAAATTAATAAAACTTAAATTCAAGATTACATTAAATATATAATAATTAATATTGGACTCCTGAATAAGGAACATAGTTAGGTATAGAAAATTTTATTCCCTACAAGTTTGTTTATCATTTATATGCTAAAGTTGAAAAGTAAGGAAATAACACAATAATTAAATTTTAGCATCCCTTTTCAGGTAAATATAAGAAGTCGAGATCGATCGAATAAAATATTGATTTTAGAAAAATATCTAGCCGGCCTGTTAATTAATAATAGTTCAATAAAAAATAAAATAATTAAACAGAATTGTTTTATTTTATACAGCGTAAAATTAGGAATTCACCGAATCGTCGCACGTGACATCACAAAAAATCAAGTAAAAAAATAATAGATAATAGCTTATTAAGCCTATCTCGCCCTACGCATGCATTCAAATTTCAAATCTCTAGTCATAGTTCGTGTACACAGATCTGCACTCTATGGTAGTGTACTTTAGAGTTGAAATGAAATTACCCGTCGAGCCGTCTATGACGTCTATGGCATCTACAAGTCGACAGTGAGAGATGAGAGAGAAATAAACGGAGACGTTTTGTCTTACTCTCGCTCGTTGCTTTGCATTGCGTTAATCTCGAATCGTCCACCGACCACGGCGTCCGCTGTCCACCGTCTACGAATTCAACTAGTCCATGCGATAAACGTAAACGGTCGACGCGTCGATGCAACGTCAACGGTTGATTTCAACTAGTCCGTCCATTCAACGCCCATCCCTAGTCGCAACGTCCCTTCCTTTCTCGACCCAATACAGTCCATTTTTCGTCTCGTTGTTTCCTTTAACCCTTCCTATTCCTCATCCTATTTTCCGACCATAATCCCAATCCCCCACGTACGCGGCGAATTCGCGTCGCGTACACATATAAAATTATTTAAACCTTGTAAAAATAACCTGGTTCAAATTTCTATAATGAACTCAGTTGTTAATATAATATCATCCAAAGTGTGAAGAATATTTTCTATTCAAAATTCAATGGAGAAGTTCGCCGAAGTTTTCGCTGGGTTTTCGTTTTCGGGACACGCTGTGTATCAGCTGGTTTAAAGAAAAATTACAAATTCCTATTGTTTAAAAATTTTTTTTTACACAAGTATATTGATACGTTTCGTATCAATATACTTGCTATTTTCAAAATAAGCTAAACGCTTGTACTGTATTTACTTGCTGGTGTCCTGAAATGGGGCCCAAACCAATGGCCACTAGGCGAGCATCACGACCACTACACCAACGAGCTTCTCTCCGGTTTTTGTATTTATTTGTTTTCGTCAATTTATTAAAACACGCACAGGATATACATTGTTGCATATAATTGACCAAATCTGAATTGGGGTGATCTTGAACGCACTTGTTCAATGTTAAAGCCATGTATTCACTAGGGGACAAATCGCGAAACATTCCACTCGGCATGTCGCATCAACATCTACGCTCATGTTTCGGGGACAATGACGCGATCATTTGACGTGTACACACCGGGACTCGCATATCTTGTCGCGGAAATGTCATCTAATGAGGTTATGGATGACAGCTGCGGTATCTCATTTGGCGAAGACGGGGTTCCGCGCAATTCGAAATGTTTTTTTGGGTCGCAATTTCAAATTAACGAGGTTTTACTGTAGAAAATTGAATATTATTAAAAACAAGGTCCTTTTTGCAAATAATTATTGTTTTCCACGTCACGGAAATGTGGCCCTAGGAGGTTATGATGTCAACTGCGTATCTGTTTATATTAATGAGTTTATCGAAACGTAAGAGGAGAAAAAAGAGGAGAATGCGAAATTCTTTACTGCAAAGAAAAAGAAGGACGGACATTCTATGCGATCTTCGATCGATACAGCTCGATGAGTTCAAGAACAATTTCGTTTCCCCACACTGTCATCTTGACAGATACAGCGCATGCGTATTCACTTGTAAACATACCACGTGGTACTGACGCTCCGCGGAATGTTGCAGTGAGTACGCTCGGGTACCGTGCGCATGGCAACGTTGCCACGGCACGTAGAAATGCCGCGCTATGTTGTGCGCGCCGTCGCGGAACAGTGCACGACATTGCAACGTCACGTAGACTCTGTGCCACGCGTGCTGTTGAGGGACAATTTGTCCCCTAGTGAATACATGGCTTTATTCTTGGGGCAACATGAACGGCCGCATCACGATTTTTAAAATACATTTTTGAAAATTTTTTTTTGGGAGATTTTTTCAGGTTTATCTATGAACCACCCCGCGTATCAAGGAGTCCACCACAGTAAGCATGATATTAAACACAAGATAAATAAGTACCTATATAATTAGATACATGCAAGAAGTGTTTCAAAAAGGAATCTTAAGCATACTTATGTATTCGTTTCATTGATACACAAATAAATAATAAATAATGCTCCAATTGTTTCGTAGCAGTTTAGAATCTTTCGTGTGGAGTTTTCTGGGCCGTTCGGCAGAATAATCCAGAAAAATGTAAAAAAAAAAACCGAAAACGGTGTATCTTTGAAAAGACCTAATTCTCGATATATATTGTGTGGGGTATAATAGCAATATCCAAAAAAAATGTTTTCAATGCAGTCAACGAGGATTACTTATTGAAAATTTACTGAATTCTAAATTTTAAGTATCTGTCCCAGCGGTACTTAACCTTTTTTTCTTAGGGCCACATACATATGTTTGCTAAGTTAAGATTAATCAACAAATATTTTTTTAACTATAACATAATGATAAAAATACACTCGGGCCTCGTATAACACGGTTATATGGTTCCACAAAAACCTCGTGTAATACAAATCCGTGTTATACAAGGTTTGAATTTCATACAAAATTAGGGTTTGCGTTCCAAAAAAAAAAAATCGAAGATAGTTTATATGAATACGATTTTTTTTAAATAAAAATATATAAATTTACATATCTTTATATAGGATCGCTCAAATGCTTTCTGAGTCATTAATTGTGGTAGTTTCATTCAAAATTTCGATTAATTCTTCTTCGTTCAACGAACGATCCTCCAATATTTTTTGAATATCATGGATATCCATGTCATTAAAACCTTCTCTAATACCACGACAAATATTAACTGTCCTTTGGTATTCATCTTCCATTGGTGGTAAAACATTTTCTCCGGAGACTACTTCTGGCCACAGCTTTTTCCAACAAGAATTTAAAGTTGATTGTTTTATTTCTTCAGTGGATGCAGAAACAATATCGACACAATTTCGAATAGAAATTTTTTCCATGCTTGTGGAAGTGTTAAATTTTCACTTCGATCGATGTCTTCTACTATTTTTTCAAATGTTCGACGAGTGTAAAATGCTTTAAATGTTAAAATTATACCTTGGTCTAAAAGCTGGATTATAGATGTAGTGTTAGGCGGTAAAAATAATATTTCAACATTAGGATGTTTTAAATCTTGCGGATGTCCTGGCGCATTGTCCAATATTAATAAAGTTTTAAAATCAAGATTCTTGTTCTTCATATAATCTCTTGCATCAGGTATAAAACAATTGTACAGCCAATCTTTAAAAATAATACTTGTGGTCCAAGCCTTTTCATCATGACTCATGGCATGTTCTGTCATGGACGCAATTTACAAATCAAACATATTATATAATTCATTTATTTTTCTGAAACCGTGTTATAAAAAGCGTGTTGTACAAAAAATATGCCAATTTTTTCATCCGTGTTATATAAAATAGTGTTATATAAAACCGTGTTATACGAGGCCCAAGTGTACTTATCGCTTATCAGCATACCAGCCAATACCAATACCAGCCAGCTCAAATATGAACAACAGCTTATTTCCCTACATGAAATTAGTTTTCATGATACTTGTATACCTACTCAAAATACAACAATAATTAAAAATAAAACTAAACTAACGTATATCCAAGCGTTTATTTTAGTATGGCGTCTTAACAAAAGCAATAGATTATAATAAACGCATACGAAAATATGATTTATGAGTACGAATTTCAACACCTTATTACAGACGTAACGGGGGACGAAATTATAAAAGGAAAAAAAGTCCAGAAATGCGTAGACCACACGGTGGGAAAGCGTAAAGCTACGATGCATTAAAAATACTTATAATACCAGTTTGTACAAAGATTTGGACACACTCAAAATATTGTTTGAATTATTTGAATGATAAAGAAAGTAAGAATAATATTTATAGATTTCAAAAAAATATTTGACACACGAGAGAGAGAGAGAGAGTAATGGATGAATGTGGAATACGAGGATCACTAAAAGAAGCATCACTAAGACAAGCCCAAAACATACACTCTGTGGTTAAAACTATCTTCGGCTGAAATAACAAATTCGTTCTTAAACCATAGAAATCGCCGGTTTTAAATGACAGAAATTTGTCTTTTTGTTCGCACGTATTTCAAGATATTCAAAACTTCCAATAGCAGATTTTTTTAATCAAGACTGCATGACTGCATTATTTTTTTTTTTTTGTTATTGCTGCATTTGCTTTTATACCCCACGTATTATATAACATCACTGTCACCCGTCTAATTTCCACCGCATCTTCTGTCAACTTTTTTAAGCGTTTCTATGAGGGGGCACTTTTTCAGTGTTTAAAAATTCTGATGATAGATTAAATAATTTTTCTTCTTCGTATACAGGGTTATTTGTAAAACATTAATAACCTCGCAGGACTATATTTCTGCCTTGATTATGAGTCGAAAATATTCAAGCTATCATGGCCTAATATCAATATTTATGGAGATACGCGACATTAAAGATTGCATTTTTTTTCAATATTTCTGACTTATTTTTTGTAAAATGTTGGACTATCATTACAGTAACTCATATCGATTACGAAAAATTCATTCGTTTCAATACAAGTTAAATAAAATGATAAAAACCCTGAAAAAATTCCAATTGGAATATATTCCGATTAGAATTCGAAGGTTTTTATTTGACTTGTATTAAAGGGAATGCATTTTTCATATTCGATATAAGTTACTGTAATGATAGTCCAACGCTTCACAAAAAATAAGTCAGAAATATTGAAAAAAAAATGCAAACTTTGATGTCGCATGTCTCCTTAACTATTAATATTAGGTCATAATAGCTTGAACATTTTCGACTCATAATCAAGGCAGGAATATAGTCCTGCGAGGTTATTAATGTTTTCCAAATAACCCTGTATAACGATATTTCACAACATCTGCATGTCTGACCAGCCCGGATAAAATGCTAGTAATAATTATTAGTACGTGTTGGACACATATGTGTTACGGCAGTTATTTGCGGCATACCGCTATTCCGTAGTAAGCATTTAATTAAAAGTATACTTCTCAATTAAGATTAATAGCCTGGTGATAAACAAGAAGATATAGAATGGATTACCCAATTACTAATCAACCAGTCTTCACTTCGCTTATCCACCTATTAATTTAATTTAATAATTGATGGCGTAAGAGACTTTCCAGGCGGACCGAGGAAGCTGCGTATCACACCACCCTTCACCCCTCTTCGCAGATGAAGCGCTTGTTCAGACACAGCGGGAACCGTTCAGTTTCAGAATCGCGTTTCAAAACACGCGATTTGTGTCATCTGTTCACACAGCCGCGGTTAATAAGCGATTTGTGCGCGCGAAAATAAACGTCGGTTTGACAGCTCTGGTGCCGTTCTCCATCTTTGAATATCAGAGATATATTCGCTCATTACTTTGTTAACGACGGCCGTGTTCCGTGGCATGACGCATAAATATCATTCTGTCAGTTCATTTTTGGTGAATAAATACCTACATCTCTAAAATACTCTTTTTTTCCACCATTTCCAAATATCTCCACCAACTCCTGCCAAGCTTGGTTCTTGGCATATTTGAGTAATCCTCACACTATTACAGGTCTTTTCTCCACTTCATCAATAAAAAAATCAGTGTCAAAGCGATCCATAACCATAGAAAAGAGAATATAATCCACGCGTGCTCCTGTTGTGACATGGAACCGTGCGGTGCCCGCAACGCGACTGAACGCTCTCGTAAGGCCCCATAGTAATAGGATCGTGCGGGCGCCGTGCGGGTCTATTTTCTAGCGGTTGAGTTGCGGGCACCGCAGCGGTTGACTAACCGCACGGTTGTGTGTGAACGATCACATACAAACCTAGGTAAATGAGACCCGCACGGATCTCATGCGATTCTGAAACGGCACGGTTCCCGCTGTGTCTGAACAAGCGCGAAATCTGCAAAGGTCTGCCGCCGAGGGACGTGGTGGAGACGAGGGTCTCTGATGCAGACCTTAATTGTTGCAGTTGCCATGAGATCACTTTGCTGCCAGACTAATTGGACGTTCTGTATGTCTGCACGATGTCGTGCAGAATTGAAGCAATTTTCAAATTAACACGGCGATTCTGTCACTTTCTGTGGAAGACGAAACGTCATCATTGGATCATTGCGGTGCAATGGAAACATTGTCATAACCGATTTATAATTTTTAATAATATTATGCACGTCAAAACGTTGCGCGTTGCTGGCGCAGTTTGTATGCCAGCAAGTAAATACATAAACCGAAGTAGCATTTTCATGTACTCAATCTAATGGAGTTCTAAGTTTATATGAAGACTGCCTGCAACCCGTCAAAAATGACGGAACATTGTTCGCGTCTTTGCTAAGCCCTAGTGTATAGTGTATAATAGCACCTTTTTGGCGCTCCACGGAAGGGCGGCCGTTGAAAGGTTGGTTCGGGTTTGGTGGCCCGGAGTTTAAGCCTCACCTCCGGCCGTCTAGTTTTGTTTTTTAGCCGTGAATTCGAACGGAATGACGAACGTTACACGAAGTTATGGGGATAAACAGACAGACAGACGGACGGACAGACAACGAAATTATTATGTTTGATTATTCGATTTCCTGCAATTAGGCAAGTATTCGAACAATAGTAATTAATAACGACTCTTACATGTAACACGATTGGCACGTGTTACACTCAGGCGCCCGGGCCTCATTAGGGGTTAGAAATCATCAGTATTGTTGTCGTAATTCCAGCGAGTTACGGAAAGACAGACAATCTATTCGAAATTAGCATAGTTGACAAACAACATTTATCCAAGTCGCAAACCGTTCGGCCCTGTTGGAGTATTTAAAAGCGGACTAATGATAACAATCGGCGCTAGGGCGGCGAGAATTAAGCCATGTATTCACTAGGGGACAAATCGCGAAACATTCCGCTCGGCATGTCGCATCAACATCTACGTTCAAGTTTCGGGGACAATGACGCGGTCATTTGACGTGTACACACCGGGACTCGCATATCTTGTCGCGGCAATGTCACCCGATGAGGTTATGATGACAGCTGCGGTATCTCATTTGGTGAAAACGTGGTTCCGCGCAATTCGAAATGTTTTTTTGGGTCGCAATTTCAAATTAACGAGGTTTTACTGTAGTAAATTGAATATTATTAAAAACAAGGTATTGTTTTCCAGACGTCGCGGAAATATATCGCCCTATGAGGTTATGATGATAGCCGCGTATCTGTTTATGTTAATGAGTTTATCGAAAAGTAAGAGGAGAAAAAAGAGGAGAATGCGAAATTATTTACTGCAAAGATAAAGAAGGACGGACATTCTATGCGATCTTCGGTCGATACAGCTCGATGAGTTCAAGAACGATTTCATTTCCCCGCATTGTCATCTTAACAGATACAGCGCATGCGTATTCACTTGTAAACATATCACGTGGTACTGACGCTCCGAGGAATGTTGCAGTGAGCTCGCTCGGGTACCGTGCGCATGGCAACGTTGCCACGGCACGTAGAAATGCCGCGCTATGTTGTGCGCGAGGTTGCGGAACAGTGCACGACGTTGCAACGTCACGTAGACTCTATGCCGCGCGTGCTGTTGAGGGACAATTTGTCCCCTCGTGAATACATGGCTTTACAATATGTCGCCGGGCGTAATTTCGTATCGGGAATGGTAAAAGTACGTTATTTTTTAAAATCAATCACAAGTGTCTGATTGGGTATTTGTTTGCGTTAGTTGGTTATTATAAGTTGTTCTTTGCTAGCGCACATCACATAGCTTTTTGGATGACAAAATATTTGGCTAAATCCAAGATAATGGTCCCATTGCATATACAACGAAAATGATTATTTCACTATATTATTGAATGTGCTAATAACAAAATGAAAGATAATTTACGTTTAAAAAGTAAGTATTAAATAAGATATTACACTTTGAAGTTTCGAAAAATGCACTGCGTATTTTGACATTTCATAGGCAATATATGAGGTTAGGTTAGGTTGGGTTATTAGGTTTGGTTTGGTTAGATTATTAGGTTTGTTTAGGTTAGGTTATTAGGTTTGGTTAGGTTAGGTTATTAGGTTTGGTTTGTTTAATTTAGATTAAGATTATTTTAGTTAGATTAAATTAACAGGACATTAAATTATATAGTGAAATACTTATTTTCATTGTATGAACAACGGGACCATATTTATTTATTTATTTATTCATTCATTTACGCCTAAATAGGCTTGTACATATGTAGGTATATAACAGTTATTTGCAAAAATAATATAAACAGAGAGAAAAACAAAAAAAAGAAAGTGTATATAATTTACATTATGGCGGAATGAAGCGCTCTCAGTATCGCGCCCCTATACTGTGACAGGCCAGAACCAAACACGTCCGCTATGTTTGTATATTTGTTACCTAACCTGTGTATTCTAGGTACTAGCGAGTTGTAGTGAGCATTTGTTCTAGTATTGTCACAGTAAAAAGGCGTCGGCACTCGAGTAGTTCGACTGGGTACATGGAACATTATTAAGGACAAAATTTCAGGGCTGTGGTAATGCGAGTTTACAATTTTATATAATAAAATCAGATCGGATAAAACTCTCCTGTCCGATAGTGGCAATAAACCGGTAAAATATAATAAGTTTGTATAGTTAAGATTTTCTATTGGGATATGGAGACGGAAATTTATGTAGCGTAAAAATTTATGTTGAATTCTTTCTATTGTATGAACATGAGCATTGTAATAGGGACAGTTGTATTCGATTCTTGGATTATTCCAAATATTTTTCAAACGTCGATAGATACATAGGTCATATGACGGCCGAAGCAGTCCAACATATGCATCGAAGCGGAAATGCTTCTGCTAGTCTATTTCTACACCTCTACACTGAACACACATTCAGGTCTACATACATTCTTAGCCTCGGCATATTTCTATGAAGCTTAATTTCGAAATGATTAGACTGGGTCTGAATTGGTTAAACAGAAAATAGTATATCCATTACTTTATACTCGAAGCTCGGGATATTTTTATACTAATTTTACTTTCAAGAAATTTTCAATAGATAGATAGCAGGGGCGTGCAGTGCGAATAAGAAGCATGACTTTTTCCTAGGCATGTATTTCGAAAAGAAACCGAAATACGATATATATCTCGTAATATTCCTATCAAAATAATTAACATATTATTCAGATGTTAATATTTCATAATATTCTGCCAGATACATATTTAATTTCCATATTTTTTTCCCAAATATAGGCTAAATAAAAATCATGCTTCTTGTTCCCACTGCACGCGCCTGATAGATAGATTTATTTCACATTCATAGGTGACAACTTTTTATAGTGCTTACAATATTATATAAGCATATTTCATTGTTTGCTGAGAGTCTTGCAAAAGCAAAGTAAACACTACATTAATTTGACGCCCTGCCTGCTACACTAGTATTTTACTGTATTATAGCAGACAGTGCTCTTCCAGTAGGTACAGTATATGTGCAAGAATATTTATTATTTATATAAAGTGGTTAATATATGAATAAATCTTATTAATAATACTTACCTTAACCTTTACCATCGTACTAACATGTACAAAGAAATGCTAATTACAGTAATCGCACACAAAGGCAAGACAGGCATACTTATTCTCATCACTATTTTACTTCACAGAGTAACTCACACTACCACGTCTTCTTACTTCAAAAAATTTTTTTTTTTGTTTCATTAGATCCTAACCTCGGGAAGATTGTATCTTACGGGGTTGCATCTACATCTCAATTAATACAATCTCATAATGTTCCATCAGATCGTATTTTTTTAAATTTTTTTTTTATTAGGTTCTATTCAGATACAATTTGTACATATTTAATATAATAGTATGTATGTAAAATGTTATTGTTGATATTTATGTTCATAGTTCTCCTCACTAGGGGTTCCTGTGCTGTTTCTACCTATTTATTTTCTATTTTTAGATTTCTACGTAGTTTTTAATACTCCTTTCAATTTAACTGCATCGACTTGATTTAGCCATACTTTTATCTTTTTTTTTGAACTCTTCAATCTTTTCGATATTCTTGAAGGTTGGAGGAAGGATGTTGTAGAGTTTTGTCGCAAAACAGATATAGCTTCTTTGGCCAAAAGTTGTGTTGAAAGTTGGTATATTTCTATTGACCATTTTACCTACTGCCTCTCGTATTATATGTCGGTGTTCTATTGTTTTGTTTTGAGTCTTTAAATTGCTGTAAGAGAATGCTCTTGGCATATATTTGTTTTATGTTCGGCACATCAAGACATTTGACAATCTCTTTTGAGGGCGTTCTGATTCGAAGTTTTAAAATGGTTTTTATAATGCTCTTTTGCGGTATATTTAAATGGTTGATATAGTTTGTTGTGGCAGATCCCCATGCTAAGATTCCGTACTCAATTCTATCTATTATTTCACGATTTTAGTTTTCTTTAATTCATTTTTATTATCAGATTAACCTAAACATTCCAACATTGCAGGCACGTTCTATTGGAGTTTTTTTTTATTCTATTGTATATATTTGTCACAGGAGCATAATGACCCGCGTCTACGGAATGAGTTACGATGAGATATATCTCAGTGGAGTGTAGAGAGAGATTTTAATCTGGATATTAATTCAGAGATCAGCTTGAGATTGGTGGACAGGGACAAGAGTGCAATCCACGTACCTTTCGACAAGCCAATATTTAAGCACAATACCAACACTCACTACAACACATCTGCACTGATGATGGACCCTGCAATGGGATCTGAAAAGTCGGCCAGAAAGGTAGTAAAAACACGGCATAATACCCCAGAAGACACGTACACGACATTCGATTTGAGAATGAGACTCGACGTGTGCGTACAAAGTCACCTCAAACCATAAATACGTATTCATTTTGAAAAGATAAGCAGAATGCATTAAATTAAGAAGATTTATTCCGTTTTAGCTATTGTTTAGGAGATTACAATTTACCCAACTGACGAATCGAATATCAATGGTCAATTCAGCGATCAATCATAGAATATGACATAATTGCATGGAGAGGGGCGACAATGAGTGAACTCAGTCCAATTATTACATTTCAGATAATTGTTATGAAAAATATCTTTAAAATTCCAATAATAACAAGGACAAACGAAATATTAAATAAATTCATAAAAATATTTTTAATATTAGACAAATATACGCTACTATAAAACTACTATAAAATACACATAATAAACAACTACCTTGGATCCAATTGGATACAAATAGATGAAATATTATATAAATTCAGATAAATGTTTTCAATAATAGACGAATATACACTACTATAATACTACTCTAAAATACATTAACTGTAGGTATGCTACAAATTTAAGCCAATATAATACGGTGATAAATTAACCAAAATATTAAATCCTGGATTAAGAAATATGGGTAGACCTAAAATTTGTACACTTATCCAAACACATAAATATTTTTTCTAATCACTTTATTTATTCTTTTGAATAGGGGATTGTAAAAAATACTAAATTATTTAACTAACTGCTGAGACAAATAAAATATCTACTTAGATATTTAAACGTAACTTACAAATGAGATGAATAAAAATAAGAAAATATATGACGATTGTGAAAGTCGAGAGTTTTCTCCAAAGAATCTCATGGCTGGAAAACCCATGCGTCAAAGATCAGAACCTCCACAGCTGCACGCCCCATGGGCAGACTTGCAATAGGACGAATTAAATCAAAGCTTCATCATGCGTGCAGATTGTCCACGGGTCAACATCATCAATGAATGGCCGCCGGCTGAATGGCTGAATGCAGTCGGATTAGACCGGAAAGATTGGGGAGCGGCGGCTTTATACGTTTGCTGATTGTTGGATGCTGATTTGATTACGTCCATTGTGGCATTTGGTACGCGCCGTGTGCGCGCCTATTGGTACCAATACGGCGTGGCTAATTCTTTGTGTACTCTGAGTTTTATTCGCGTGCTCTGGACCATTTGCTCTTTGGCTACGGTGATGGCTATTTTTGTTTGCTCAATGCCTTTCGTACATTCCTGCACAGGCTCATTCATAACGCATGTCTGCAGTTTCATTTATTCTATTTTATTATTCAATGTTGGCTCTACAAACCAGATGAGTCGTGGTCTTCTCAATATTTTCCTCCATCATTTCTCTCCTGTCAGTCTAAGACATAGGGGGGGAGGTGGAGCATAGTGGGATACTTAAGACTCAAACCTTCAAGATAAAATATTATTAGCATTGCGAACGACTATGGATATGTTTTTCACGATTACGATAAAAAATCTACGATATGTGAATACATAAATGTAAAATGGCATTGGGGGCATAACAGGACAAATGTATTGTTACTTTAAAAACAAAACATAAACTGACAAAATCTTACCTTTTTCACAGACAATCTTGTACTTTTAATTATGAAGTCCGGAAGGTACTGCTTCAAAACGAAAAATTAAACACCACAATATATAATTGAGTTCGATAAAGAATTGCTGTTTAATTTCACGTATTTTTTTTATATAGCATAAACGGCTGTCGAAATGGCATGGATCGCACGTGAAGGTCACGTGCCGACTGACGATCAATTAAAGCGAGCCCTTTGAAACATTGCACGGCTTTCGTTCGAGCTGTCATAGGGATGTCCCGCTATGCCCCGCTATCCCACTATGCCCACCCCCCCCACCCCTAAATTTAAGAGATTATCACTCCTAGATCCTGCTCATTTATGGTCTGATGTTCAGTAAGTTACATTCGTGCTGTGATAAAATTAAGCTAAAAGCTTGTGTTGTGAAAAGTTGAACTCATTCATTGGTCTCCTGGGGAAAATTAAAACCCAGACTGCTTAGGTGCTTAGCAACCAAACAAGTCTTCTATCTTCTTAATCATTGGGCGTCGGTGTTCGATGGAATCATCTGGAGTATTCATCGTAATATTCATCACCATCTAACGCATCCATCCCCATTGACAATGCTCTTAGCGAGGTGCCCCTCATCCTTATTTGGTCCGGCCACCTTGATAGAAATTTTTATATTACCAAGTCTTCTATACCTGCATGAGAGAGAGAAAACCAGTCAGTGAGAAGAAGTTACAATAGTTTGAAGCTCACGAAAAGCCCTTATAAAAATACATAAATTATAAATGTGTTTTTACAAAGTATTTAGGCATGCAACAATGAACAATATTCTTTTAAATGGACTAACGAACCAACTTATAAATCCACACTCTTCCACCCTGGCATATCACTCTTGAGTCATTCATTTTCATACATTTTATTTATCTGATCATGCTAGGTAGGTATTTCGTGCTCCTGTTCCTCATGTCTTCAATACTTAATTTATAGTTCCACTCGCCCAAACGATCCTAGCGATCTTTTATCAACTATTAAGGCACTAGACACAGACCAATTAAGTCTTGTCAGACAAGACCACGTGCACCAGCAAAGAACGCAAGTTAAAAGCAAACAGGATTTTTTCATTTAAAAAACATTGATTTAAGCAATTTTAAAGCAGACAATTGAGTCGTATCTTGTACGTAGCAAAAAACAGCCTGGCGAAATTAATGTTTATTAAAGTGTGACAGGAATGCCGACTCATTGAAGAATGGTGACTAACCAGGACAGGCTACCGCCACGTACCAGGCGATTCATTCACCAAATCTGAAGATTAATACGGACAAGCATCTGCTAATTCGCTCTTGATGGACTGGATCTCACTAATTGGTGGACACGTGCTGTTCCGAGCTGGCTTTATATTGTAGTATAAACATTTCGTTGGGCTAGTCTTTTTCGCTAGGAGTGCAGCAATAATTGATTCGACCGCCTTTTCCATGGTCAATGGCTGCACGTTGTTTTGCCGCTGGCCCCGGAAGCCACCAATTAAGGAATCCGTAAAATGATCCGAGATGTGAAAAAAATGTTACCATAATGGGTGATGGGTTAACGGCAATGATATCACCCGTGCAACAACGCTCGCTACGGTGCGTATTTTTGTATGTTCATCGTATTGTAAACAATCTTTTGGACAAGTGTCCAAACCCGGTACAAATATGTCCAGGGTTGAATATAGTCATTCCTCACTCTACAACCGTTTCGTTTAACGATCGCTCACACTTTGCAACGACCTTATCATGCGACTACCAACACATCAAAAATGTTTCGAATACTCCCTGAAAGCGAACTTTCATATGATATATTTTCCGTATATCTTTCTACTTAATTCATCAAATTTATTTCGAATAATATATCTGGCCCACATTCCTATGCGTTTAATCTAATTCATTTTATCTAGATATCACAGTAAACACAATGTTATGATTTATGAAAACTTTCATTTAAATTTCATTTAAAAAATTTATTATTGTTATTAAGTTATCTTTTTTTTGGTGCATTGGGGTAAATTTTTTATTGTAGCGAAAGTTGAGCTTAGCATAGCGGGAATGCGTGTAGCAGAAAGCGCATGTAGCGGGAATGCGAGATCACGGAATGCGCGTGCATCCCTTAAACTGTCAAAAATTTATTCACTTGAAATAAGTGTTCCAGTAACATAAATAATGTACTGTCGACCATCTTTAATCATGTACCAATCATAAAGATGCTTAATTCAAAAGCTGACGGTTATTGAATTGACAATTAGAACTGTTTCATTTCACGATTTTAGGTGTGTACTCGTATTATGTATTCATGTTATTGTCGTAAAGTATTGTATGTTGATGTAATTGTTAGATATTCGATTTCAAAACAAAAAACACATTCGTTCATTTGTTTGAATTTTTTTCTACGTAATAATTATGTCTCTTTTTCTCTTGTTCATTCTTTTTGTATTACTTTCAACGTGCCTATGTTTTTCTGCTAATAATTAAGTCTCTTTTTCTTTTGTTTAAATTTTTTATTCTTTCTTTTTATGTAATTCTTAACATGCCTAAGTTCTAAGATAAATTTTGAGTGCAGAATTTTTTTTCTACTTAATAATTAAGTCTCTTTTTCTCTTTGTATTATTTTTTAACATGCCTGTATTTTTCTGCTAATAATTAAGTTTCTTTTTCTTTTGTTTAAATTTTTTATTCTTTCTTTCTATATAATTTTTAATATGCCTTAGTTTAATTCATAAATATTTATGATTAGTAATATATTTCTAAATGTGGAGACCTGTAATTGGCCATCTACATTATATCAATGTTTTCTATGCTTCTTTGTTGTGCTGTTGGTCTTCCATGAACATTTAATAAATAAATAAATAAAATTTGACAAGTTATATAATTTCGAAACTTTTGAATTTTTTAAACTTCGGAACCGTTTTTGCCGGCTTGCCGGGTGAAAAAACTTTGGATCAATTTTTAACCCTTTTCCCGTGATCCATTCGAGTTGAAACTTGGCAAGTAGACTCGTGGCGACGATCAAGAAGATCTGTCAAATTTTCGTTGAAAAAATTAATAATTATAGTATAAATTCGAATTTTTAGATTTTTTTTTTTTTTTTTTCAAATTGGAATCATTAGAAAAGTTTGATTACTAGCATAGCGGCCCGATAACGTCGCGGAATATTTTCTAAATTTGAATTACTCCGTCGGTATGCATAATAGATACTTCACTACGAATGTCGAAAATCTAAATTGATTGACAAATATTTTTAGAATTTAATCTTCAAAGCATGAAGTGTCTTATCAAAGCTCAGAACATCTGACATTTTAGAAATATATTAAATTACTGTAAGTTTAGTGTTATGTTATATGTTTTAATTCGTCTTTAATTGTTGTTATATTTTACAAAGAAAGGGAGTATAATAAAAACTTGGTTTTTATGGGTTACTTTTTTTATCCTTGGCATTTCACAAAAGATTTTCGTTGCACTGATCATCACCCAAACAAAGTATACAGTCGGGCTGACCCTAAAGTGATCCATCCAAATTCCGTCATCCGATTAACGTCCCACTGGAGAACAATTGGGCGAGTCTTCCTTCCTGGCGATCTGGGTCGCGGGCCGAGCGCTGATACTGAAGGCGAAAACGGATATATTTGTGCGAATTTGCGAAATGCGAAACATTACTTAATTATATGCTGCTTCACTCCAGTCTGTACTTCTAAAGCGATTTATCTTTATTTGCTTGTTTTCCACGCCCAGCCACCGCGGCGCACGAACTCCGGGCTCCGCAACAACCGTCATGAGATAATCGGAATAATCCAAGACTATGGTCCCGTTGTTCATACAATGAAAATAAGTATTTCACTATATAATTTAATGCCCTGTTAATTTAATCTAACTAAAATAATCGTAATCTAAATTAAACAAACCAAACCTAATAACCTAACCTAACCTAACCTCATATATTGCCTATGAAATGTCAAAATATGCAGTGCATTTTTCGAAACTTCAAAGTGTAATATCTTATTTAATACTTACTTTTTAAACGTAAATTATCTTTCATTTTGTTATTCGCACATTCAATAATATAGTGAAATAATCATTTTCGTTGTATATGCAATGGGACCATTATCTTGGATTTAGCCAGATAATCTTTACCAAAATACATGATTGGGGGAGTTGTGCCTAAGATGACATACTTTTTTTTCAAGACAAATATTTGAAATAATTAAAGTCGTGTGAGATTAGCATCTTGCGTATTCTTAAATGTATCATAATCAAAGAAATTATTAAATTTTTAGAACAATCAACGTGACATAAAATTAAAAAAATAACATAAATCGCACTTGATATTCAGTAGAAGTGGTCGACGTGTGTAAGACGACATATCTAAAGGGTAAAATGTATGTCATCTTAGAGTTTAAAGGTATTTCATTTTATACACTATTACTCTTACGAGCATAGTTTGGCACTTCATCCAATGTTCTTTTGGCCTAGATTGGCTAAATAGTTCATTGCAGTAAATGCAATGAACTATATGAAAAGGTAAGATGACATAGTATGCATCTTACCCAATAGATAATGCAAACTTTATTTTAATTGTTGCGACAAAAACTTTGAGGTTAGAATGCGTTTTTATCAATATTTGTGTCATATAATAGTTCTAATAGACATTCCAAATTAGTTTTACAAGAAGCTCCTTTACTTGCGAATATTTTCACCACCAAACAAAAGCGTAAGCAAAATTTTTAATCACATCAAAATCACAAAAATACGCACAACTTTGCAATCTGTGTTCGCCTTCCACCATACTGAATGTCAACATCAGTTACATCTAAAGGCATTCTCTAAAGCGTTATTGGTTGGTGTGTCATCTTATCTGACTATGTCATCTTAAGCACAACTCCCCACGCTGTTCTCCTATCCTACAGACAAATTTGTTGACAAGAACACTGTCGTTGATAAAGAAAAACAAAAAAATACCTCAAATGACAAACAATGAAAATAAAAAACGCTTTATATATTGTCTCATCACACGAAACACACGTAGGTATCGTGCCAACCCCATAATGTATAAGTTTTTCTGGATCGAAAAAAGATTAACCCTTCAGTTGCATGTTCTTATTTTTTCATACTATTTTATTCAGATATCCTGATATAACCGAAGCTTTTGTCACTTGGCTTTTCACCTCTTTAAGAACATCACTATGGCTCAGTTGACACCAAGATATTAGGTCCTTACATATGAAATTGGCGTTTAGTATGGGAGGAACATAAAGCCGATTTTTTTTTATTATAATATTTTTATTTAATCAAAGTATGTACCATTGCTATCTATGCACCTTTGCCATCTCATAGGTAAGTTCATCGATCCCTTTACTAAAAAAAACATTCGGACGGGAATCAATAAAATCTTTGAAGGCGGGTTGGACTGCCCCATCGGAGTTGAATTTTTTCCTTTGCGAGAAGTTATCCAAATTTCGAAAAAAATGGTAATCTGTTGGGGCAAGGTCCGGAGAGTACGGTGGATGTCTTAGACATTCCAGTTGAAGCTCCTCTAATTTGGTAGGTCCGTCTTTGTGCGGTTTTTGTGTGGTCTAGCGTTATCATGAGAGCAGCAGTGGCCTAGAGACGATTTTAACCAGCACCTTCGGTTGTTTAGCAGCTATTCTTTGCCATCATGGTTTGCATGGTGCGCTGACAAATAGACATCTGCCGTAATCGTCTGGCCAGATTTAAGATTTAAAATGTGACCCTTCATTATTGTGCGGATGAGTATAGTAATGCAAGACGCAGTCAGTCAACGCGGCGTCTGGTGTGTATTGATTCACGCAATGTCGTGGATAGTAGGTACCTCACCTTTCAAGCTTTTTCACTCTTACCAATTTGCTTCTCAAGTGGAGGTTAAACAGTTTTTATTCTTAACACCGCAGCCGCAGCTAACTCGGATGTGGTTTGCGATGGATCCGCTTTCCACAATAGACCTTCATTTTCATATCAACTTTGTGTCTCCGCCCGTACATCGGGGCTTGTTCTGCAGTCGAAATTTCCAGAACGAAAACGTTGGAACCAAAAACGCACCGTGTTTTCTTTTGCGGCACCGTCGCCATACACATCATTAATCCTTCGAGCTGTTTCTGCAGCACTGGTGCCACGGTGGAACTCGTACTCGTAAATAACGCGGTATTTCAAGTTTTTCATTTTGTAAACTGAGTGACGCAAAGAAAAAAACAACTGAGGAAAAAACAAATGAATTATAATTTTCAAAAGACAAATACGTGAGTAAATAGCTGTATAAATTTGGATTTGGAATTCCTAACCATAGAGAAGATATTTGAGATCAAATTTGCCAGTACGGCAAAACACCAATTTCATATGTAAGGACCTAATATTTCATTTCCATCACCTGAACAATCGGTTTATTTTCAAGGGCTAGTTTACATCTCACAAATTATTTTGAGAATGTCATGCTTTTAGTTTTGGTCGTTGCAATTTCCATACTGTTTAGAAATCGTCTTCGCTTTCAGCCAATATTACAGCATCGTCAGCTTAGCAGATGATATACATGACTTGGTCTCCAAGTTTGTACAAATGATACCTCCTCAATTATTCAATTTATTAATTATTTAAATTTCCCTATAGTTTTCTGGTTTTATTTTTCGTCCTTTTTTAAAAATGGGCACTTTAATGCTCACACGACACTGCTCTGCTATCCTTGTAGATTAAGTATTTTGTTAAACAGTTTATGGGCATATGCCTTCCACATAGACCAAACTATATGGGCATGTGCCTTCTCTCCATTTAATGAGATCATCGGGTATGGAGTCTAATCCTGATGCTTTTCGGTTTTTTAGTTGTTTAATAACCTTTATTACTTCATCCTGTCATTCATTCATTACATTCATTCCTAATATCAGAATGAAGATATTAGGAATGAATGTAAAGCTGATCGTAGCATAATACATAGAATAAAAATAGGGTCGCTCAGGTGGTTTGGGCATGTTGAGCGAATGAATGAGGAAAGAATGGTAAGAAAGATATATGATGCAAGTGTTGACGGCGCCAGAAAGAAAGGGTGACCACGGAAGACGTGGCATGACCAGATTAACCAGATACTGGAAAATGGTCCTGTTAGAAGCCTGAACAACCGTCGAGTGTGCATGCGAAGATGTATAAATGTAAACGAAGCGAAATTTGTATGTCAGGAGAGTATGGCGTTCTATCTTCTCTGCCTACCCCCACGGGTAAACGGCGTGATGGTAAGTTTGTTAGTTAGTTAGTTAGTTACTTCATCCTGTCGTATACCGGTATTCTTATTGTGTATTGTTTCTGGGATCAGTGTTGGAATATTGGTTGTTGACGAATCATTCATACAGACTTTTTCGAAATAGTTTTCCTACTCAACTGTTGAAGTTTTCTGTGTTTGGACAAACTGGTTCATTGTTTCTTTAGAATTCCCAAACATTTTTTATATTTTAAGTTGTGATCCATGCCCTTTGTAAATTTTGTCCAATAATCTCTTTCGATCTATCTGATCTTAGGGTTGATTATATTTCTGATTATCAAAATTATTTTAACACCACAATGCATAATTTTGATATTCAGTAGACGTACGACAACTTTTATATCTTAGGTATTTTTCTCTTTTTTCTTTAACTAGGTTCCTCACTTCTGCTGTGAACCATGGTTAATTTTTATTCTCTGCATTTATATTAATTTCCCTTTTTTTGTTTGCTTCCCACGTGTTTCATTTGCCGTGCTTCATTTGTCACAGATATATTTTTTTATTTTCTTAAGGGCTGATTCCACTGCATTATTCTGAATTTTTAATTGAGTCGATTTGAATATAACGTCTTGCTGGTCTCATTTTTCATGGACTCCACATTAAGTTGCTCAATCTATTTTGGCATTCGTTTTTCGGTACGGTTTTTAATTTTAATTTTACCCAACATTAATCCATGGTCAGATTCTATATTGGCGGAACTAAATACCCTAATATCCAATATTTGGGTAGGTAAGATTGCTCTTTTGTAATTAATTAAGAAGGCAATCATTGAGTTTTCCCCTCTTGTATTACCAAAGAAAGAGATATCTGCAGGAAGAAGGCCTCCAGGAAGACAATCAAAAGGAGGAAGGGATAGCTAGTCATCCATATCCGGAGCAGGACAGAAACAACAGGACACAGTCCTAGCACAAGTAGAAAAAGAAATAGTACCAAATACGTATTTGGTTCTTATAAAAGTGTACATCTTCTCTCTGTATCTACACACGAAAAGAATGTATCATTTATTCTTAAAGTGTTTTCTGAGAAAATTGCTATGAGAACGTCTGCATTCTCATTCAGAGTTGGCTCACTGAAGCGCTGTTTTAGTCCGCTTTTTGCGTGGCTTCCTATTCACGCATTGAAATATTGGCATAGTATCTATTGTATCATGGAGGCTATTGTAGAATTCCTCTGTTTGTTCTGGCGATTTAGAAATATAAGTGCATATATGCTTATTATATGGTAGTGTGAGTTTTTAAGTTTAAGGGTCATCAGAATAATTCTATCGCTAGCATACACAATGTTTTCTATGCGGTGTTAATATTTGTCATGGATAAGGACAGCAACACCTGATTGAGCTCTCTCTTTCTTCTTTCTTTCACTCTTGGCAAGCATAAAGTTGTCATATTTTGTGGTTCCCAATCCATTCCTTTTTGTTTCAGACAGATATTCCATAAATATAAACCGTGTGTTTCTCCAATTGTAGGATAATTTCCTGATCTCTGTTATTCCAGGATATTAGTTTCCAGAAAGCGATTCTATCGACATTATCATTACGTCTCATATTTTCTTTCTACAAAATCTGTGTCAAAGCGATAATGACCCATGGCATCGAAACAAGAGCTGACACAGTTTGCACTCCCTCAGAAAAATAACAGACAAGACTATACGCGACAGAATGAGAAAGATGTGTGATACCCAAGATTTTGTCAGGGGGGAGACAAAAAATAAGGTATTGGAGAGACCACGTGGAAATAATGGACTCCTAGACTGCCACATCTTGCCCTACATGGGAAAAAAGGATGCCTGGGAGACCCACAAAAGATGGAAAGACAGCTGGGAGTTCACATTACAAGAGGGGGCAAATTCTGCACTATCAAGGTCTAGAGGTTTTCCAGCCAGTATAAGAAGAAGAAGAAAAAATATTCATAAATTCTGTTGAATAATGCAAGCTTTGTATAATGTATGTTCTTTTTTTAATTGACATAATAATTTCTTTGTCTGTCCGTCCGTCCGTCTGTCTATCTGTCTGTCCGTAACTTCGTGTAACGTCCATAATTTTTTTCGAATTCATGACTATAAAAACAAATCAAATTTCCGGAGATGGGGCTTGAACCCCAGGTCAGCAATTTTGTTTGTTTTTTTGTAACGTCCGTAATTTTTTTCGAATTCGTAGCTAAAAAAGCAAACATAATAATTTTGCTGTCTATCCGTCTGTCCGCAACTTCGTGTAAAGTCCTTAATTTCTTTCGAATTCACGACTATAAAAACAAATCAAACTTCCGGAGATGGGGCTTGAACCCCAGGACAGCAAACCCGAACCGGCAGCTCTATGCAAAAGATACTATAAATATATACTAGGGTCTAGCAAAGACGCGAACCAATGTTCCGTCATTTTTAACGGGTTGCAGTTATACACATATCGCGACATTATGCTGCACCACTTGGAGAAAGAGTGGAAAGTGTCAGAGTCATTTTGAGATCTTGAAGATCTATTCAGTGAAAGATCGATTTGCGAAAGGGCATGCAGAGAGTGATTGATTCGCTTCAAAGCTGGGGAAACCAGACAAATCAGGAAGAAGTCAGTCTTCGGATTTTGACCAGACCCTTCTGGCGGCTGTGGAAGAGGACGAAAATTGCACCACCAGGACACCGGTCACTGGACACTTTGCCCGCGGAATCAACCATCTTCCAAGCAAAATGGAAGCAGTAACAATAATCGTTAGTCACCCTATAATAAACTAATCCATCAAATGATAATCAATATATACATATATATATATAAAGAAACCCGTGTTTCTCTACCCGCCAAGTTTTCTCCATAACCACCCACCGGTGGTTGTGGTGGTGGATAGCCCTTGGTGTCACATAAAAAATATGCGAGTTTGGTGGGGGTGGCTGTGCGTGGGTGGGAGTGGGTGACGAAAATGTGCTTTCTAGCACATTGTTTTATTATGGGAAGGCCGCAAATGCTTCATATTGTTTCAAAATAGGCGTGCCGACTGTGTCGGTGAGTCTAGAAGGTTCCGGAAAAACCTGCTCTAGAAAGTTCTAGAAGGAGAAGGTTCTAGAAAATTCCCGAAATTTCTATAAGGTTCTATACTGAGTGCCAGAATGTGTCGGTGTGTCTAGAAGCTTCCTGTACATTCGATAAATTTCTTGAAAGTTCTGGAAGGAGAATGTTGTAGAAGGTTCGCGAAAGTTCTATGACGATCCAAACAGTATACTAAAAATCTACGCGTGCGAAGCCACGCGGGCACAGCTAGTTCTACATAACATGTTTAGAGAATGAAATTAAAAAAAAACGACAGATAATTTATATTTCAAACTAAATTTCTATCAGATTTTTACACAACCCTACACCCTTTAAGCGATCGTAAAAATACCTTTTTAAATTTAGAGCCTTGTGCAGAACAAAAGCACCACACTCTCCCCCAATATAATTTTCACCCAATTAAATTATAATTTAATTGTTCTCATTCCAAATCTTGCAAAGTTGTCCTTTAGGACCCTGCGTAAAACATGTAAATCCTTCCACTCTCACAGCCACTTCGCACCGTCCGCTGGTTTCGAAGTTATTTAAAGGCTGCTCAAAACAAAAGCCTCCCCTTCCTAAGCGTCTTTCTTAAATTATAACTAAATTTGAGTCCTGGGAACGCTGGGATTTTACCGATTTTTTCGATTAAAATTAAATATTAATAACTAAAATTAATTTTAAAAATATATGTGTAAAATTCTTATTACAAACAAAATTTCCCGATAAATTTGTCTGGTAGAAAGCTCGTTTACGTTAACATGATGCGTCTCTTTTCCAGATGTAATAAACAGCATGCAGATGGAAATCAAATGGAATGTCTTATTGAAAAGGTTGTATGAGATTGGTTTCTCGGATGGTATGCTAAAATTAATGGCGAGCTACCTCCAAAATAGGAACCAATACGTCTCCTACGGCCTATTCGCGTCAGAGTGCTTCTTTACCTTCTCGGGTGTCCCACAAGGATCTAACCTGGGTCCATTGTTGTTTTCGATTTTTATTAATAATATAAAAAATGTAATCTTAAACTCGCGCTTTCTGTTATTTGCGGATGACTTAGGCCCGGTTGTTTCAAGTTCGATCAAAGTAAGCGGTCGATAAAAGCATAGATTTTTACGAAAACGGATCGTCTGATTGGTGGAGAACGTAAAATTTCAGTTTAAACTCTACGCTTACTTTGATCGAATTTGAAACAACCGGGCCTTAAAGCTTTTCTTAAAGGTATCAACTTTGGACGATTTTCGTCTTCTCCTAGCAGATATATTAAATATATGTGAATGGGGAAGACGAAATAAACTTTTGTTTAATGTTTCCAAGTGTTCGGTTACATCCTTCACTAGGGCCCAAAAAACTCTATTTTTTCGCTACAAAATGAACGATCAAAATCTGACAAGAACATCAAATGTTAAAAATCTAGGTGTTAGATTTGTAAGCAACCTAACATTTCACGATCACATAGAGACGATCAGTGGTAATGCTTTGAGAATGTTAGGATTTGTTCTGCGTACTGCCAGGGTTTTCGAGAATACCCGCGTACTCAGAACTCTTTACAACTCCTTGGTGCGGAGTAGACTCGAGAGTGGCTCGATGATCTGGGGGCCACATGAGGGCAAGTACTCTCTTATGGTGGAGAAAGTCCAAAAGAAGTTTCTGAGATATCTCTACATGAGAGAGTACGGGCATTATCCTTGGCTTTACCCAACCGAGTTTCTCCAGGGTATGCTTGGCTACAATAGTTTAGAGACTAGAAGGAATGTGTATTTGATTACACATTTTTATCGATTGTTGCGCGGTATGATCGACAATACTGAAATTATGCAGAGCATTGGTTTGTATGTTCCTGATAATTACTTAGACATCGTCAGCATAGATTGTTTCACATTCCAATATACAGGACCAACCTGCCGATGGTTATGCCTGTTGGAAAAGCTACAGCTATGCTGAACAAGATCGCTTTGGATATTGATATATTCCATGTGTCTGAGGGGGTTTTCCGAAGCAGGATTCTCCTACACCTTTGACCAGATTGTACAGTCACTTTTAATTGTTTAATAATAAATTAGTATTTTAATACACAATATGTATATGTGTGTGTACGTATGTATGTATATGTGTATGTATGTATATATATACATCACGCTACCTATTGTGCGTCCTTTTATTTTGCATTATTGTGACGTCCACCAGTTCCACTAAAATTTCACTTATTTTTACATCGAATATTAGTCACTAAGGCAATACTATAAGTCCTTTACAACTTATTTTTCTGAAATTTTTACATTTAATTGATATACAAATATTCGTATATTAACAAGCGTAGTGTAATCAATTTGGACTCCAATCCACATTATCAATTATCGGGCGTCCCATGATATACATAATTTTATTTACATTTTCCTAACTATCGCAACTCCTCGTAAACAGTGCGACGCGCGACGTTGCCGCTTTTACCAATTACACTTTTTGTGCGGGATGCCGAAGGAAGATTTATTATTTTATGCTCTCTGGGGATGCCGCTACCGGGTCACTAGTACGTGTAGCGGGCGAAATACTTGCACGTATCATTTAGTGCATTTGATAATAATATTATTTCAGAAATCGTGATATTTTTTTCTGAGCTCATTTTTTCTGTTACGTCTTTAAAATATGAGAGCAATTCACAAGCAGAAGTGAGCGTGTCTATGTCTTCATTTATCAAATTAGGCGTTTCAGGATAATATATCGCTAATGTAGACATTAAACTCTATGAGATCTCTGGTTGCATCGAGTTCACTAGAATTTCTCTACTTTGGGTCGTGGTACTGCTGTCGAGGAAATAACGGAACACAATTTTTGTTATGCTGAAACTAAAGTTAGTTTATTCAATAAAAATTCAAAGTAAAGGTTAAGAATTGAAATGGCTGTAAATTGTACAAAATATAGAAATTAAAATTATTTTATTCAATAAAAATTCAAAGAAAAGGTTAAGAATTGAAATGTCGAGTTTTAACCGGATGTAAGCCCAGTATATTCTTTGTCAAGTGAACTTCTTTTACTTTGAAGGTATATTTTATTTATTTCAATTTTGAATATTTTACCTGTGACGAAACTTATCGTCACATATGTCACGCATGTTCTATTTTTTCTACTACTATTTTTTCACTTTGATATAAATTTACACATTTACACAAAAACTATTATTCTAATATTTAGATAAAGTATGGTACTACTGCAAATTTCCAAAATACAAATATTGAAATCGGCAGATTTCCTCGTTATTTTTTACACACATTTAACTTCAGCAAAATGTACCTTCCTTTCAATCTCTAATAAAATACTGCATTCTCCTCTTACGTATCAATTATCAAACAGACAACCTCACATATGAGCTGTGCCTAATTATTTACTAGGTACATAAAGGACAGGAAGACAAAAGAGTACAGTGGACATAATATATCGGGATTATGATAACTTCATTGTTGATGTTGATAATGATTACTTACTTACTTACCATCACGCTGTTTCCCCTGGGGGTAGGCAGAGAGGATAGAGCGCCACACTCTTCTGTCCTGACATACAAATCTCGCCTCAGCCACATTCATACATCTTCGCATGCAAGCTCGCTGGTTGTTGAGCCTTCTAACGGGACCATCTTCCAGTATCTGGTTGATCTGGTCATGCCACGTTTTCCGCGGTCGTCCCCTCTTTTATACGTATTGCTTATTATGTTGATTATTTCTTAAAAAACTTTAATTACCCTTTGAAATATAGTGATATTAAAATTATTTTCCTTTTTATTTATCTTTAACAACAAGTAAGTATAGCAAAAAGCAAGTAGGTACCATTTTATAACTTTTGAAATTAAAATAATTATTAAAATTTAATTGATTGTATGCGAGATTGATATTATTGATTTCGCGAGATTGCATTTCATAGTGTATACTTACCCATCTACAAAGCCAGGAATGTAGTGAAGATTCGTGTTTTGAAATAGTTGCTAAATTATATTTACAATACACTTATTTCACAAACACTGCGTGTACGCCGAAAAAAAAGTCCCAGGGAAAAAGGAACAGAGTATCGTACACTATTGTAAGAAGAGTATGTTATTTTAGGCACCGTGACTTCAAATTACCTGATTTTTACGTGATTATGTGATTTGTTGTATACTTCAATGGAATATTTGCTACATAAATATGAAAGCCGGCTAGTATGGGAATAACGTGTCTATATACTTACTATACATATATAATACGTCAATAATTGATACGATGTACGCATTTCACGTATTTTAGAATTAAAGGTAGAATTTATAGGGAAAAGTTATTTTTGGATCCTCAAAATCGGCAATAAATACAAAGCACGAAATATCGTTGTTCTAATTAACGGACTTTTACTATACATGTATCAAAGGTAACATGGCAATTAGCCCTTCATAATAAAAATCATTCACCTGTTAAGTACTCAATTACACCTTAATTCATATCGACTATAGATATAAGTAGATACCGATCGACTAAAACATTTAATAAAATAATGCTGCAATCTTATCTTCAAGTCCTGGGATTAATTTTATTTTATTTCAATTTTAAACTTCTGATTATTTTTTTTAGATATTTAGCTTAAAAAAAGTAACCCATAAAAACCATGTTTTTATTTTACTCCCTTTCTTTGTAAATTAAGTTTACCATCATGTAATTAAATAATTGATTGACTGAAAATGAAACATGTCTAGACAAATATCTATGTCAAAATTCTCTATCTCTGTTAACGAATTGTCATAAATTTTTGAAATTCATAGTGAAGTACCTATTATACTATAGTAATTATATATAGTAATTAATATAATTATATATCATAATTAATATAATTATACATAGTAATTAATATAATGAATAATAAATATAATTATATATAGTAATGCAAATTTAGAAAATATTCCGCGACGTTATCGGGCCGCCGCCGACGGTAGTAATCAAACATTTATGTAATGATTCCAATGTTAAAAAACTATTAAAATATCTAAAAATCCAAAATTATACTATAATCATTAAATTTTTTTAACGAAAATTTGATAGATCTTCTTGAACGTCCCCACGAGTCTGCGTGCAAAATTTCAGCTCGTTTGGATCACGAGAAAAGGGTTAAAAATCGATCCAAAATTTTTGCGTCAAATAATCATACGCCACGAATTAAATGGAGTACAAAAGCGGACTCCACTTCTTCATTCAAGTGAATGCGTACGAGTTCTCATAAATCGTGAATATAAAAATTAAATGAAGTCAAAGCATCCAGCAAGTGGCAACGTCGCATTTCAAACTTTCGCTCGACGCGCAGTTGGACGTCACACACGGCTAGCAATGAATGTTCGGAATAATGCCGACAGCGCTGCTATTTTTTGTAACGAAAATTTGCAGAACTACAGATATACTGAGAATAGCCAAACTGGGAGCGAATTGACGTCCAATTTTTTTTTTTTTTTTTTACATTTATGGCATCAGAAAGACAATCCGCGCCCATTGCGAACACTCTCCCATCTGACGTCCGATATACGGACGTCGTAAGCAGGTGGACGCCACATTATATGCAATTTCGTCCATGATGGACGCCCAATAGGTTACAGGATATATATATATATATATATCTATATATTATATATTATATATATATATATATATAACTCCCTGACGATGGAAAGGTATTTCCGAAACATGTAGGTGTATTTAATCAAATAATATTATATATATATATATTAGGTCCTTACATATGAAATTGGCGTTTAGTATGGGAGGAACATAAAGCCGATTTTTTTTTATTATAATATATTTATTTAATCAAAGTATGTACCATTGCTATCTATGCACTTTTGCCATCTCATAGGTAGTTCATCGATCCCTTTACTAAAAAAACCATTCGGACGGGAATCAATAAAATCTTTGAAGGCGGTTTGGACTGCCCCATCGGAGTTGAATTTTTTCCTTTGCAAGAAGTTATCCAAATTTCGAAAAAAATGGTAATCTGTTGGGGCAAGGTCCGGAAAGTACGGTGGATGTCTTAGACATTCCAATTGAAGCTCCTCTAATTTGGTAGCCGTCTGTTGTGCAGTGTGTGGTCTAGCGTTATCATGAAGCAGCAGTGGCCTAGAGCGATTAACCAGCCTCGGTTGTTTAGCAGCTAGCTTTTCCATCATGGTTTGCAGTTGCTGACAATAGACATCTGCCGTAATCGTCTGGCCAGATTTAAGAAAGCTGTAGTGAACGACACCAGCACTAGTCCACCAAACGCTCACAAGTAACTTTTTTGGAGTCAATTTTCGCTTGGGGCATGGTTTGGCTGGTTCGGCAGGGTTCAGCCATTGCGATGAGCGCTTCCGATTATCGTACAGGATCCACTTTTCATCACAGGTAATGATTCGATTTAAAATCCCTTCATTATTGTGCCGGTTGAGTAATGCAACGCAGCAGTCAACGCGCGTTTGTTGATTTGCTTCACTCAATTCGTGAGTACCTACCTTTCAAGCTTTTTCACCCTACCAATTTGCTTCAAGTGGATTAAAACAGTTTTATCACTAACACCGCAGCCTGCAGCTAACTCGGATGTGGTTTGCGATGGATCCGCTTCCACAATAGCCTTCAATTCTTCATTATCAACTTTGGTCTCCGGCCGTCCACGGGGCTTGTTCTGCAGGTCGAAATTTCCAGAACGAAAACGTTGGAACCAAAAACGCACTGTGTTTTCTTTTGCGGCACCGTCGCCATACACATCATTAATCCTTCGAGCCGTTTCTGCAGCACTGGTGCCACGGTGGAACTCGTACTCGTAAATAACGCGATATTTCAAGTTTTTCATTTTGTAAACTGAGTGACGCAAAGAAAAAAACAATTGAGGAAAAAACAAATGAATTATAATTTTCAAAACACAAATACATGAGTAAATAGCTGTATAAATTTGGATTTGGAATTCCTAACCAAAGAGAAGATATTTGAGATCAAATTTGCCAGTACGGCAAAACGCCAATTTCATATGTAAGCACCTAATATATATATATATTTATATATAATATATATATATATATACATCACTTGTACAAATTTCTACTTGATAAGGTGCATGTTACGATGATCTTAATTATATAGCGGTAAAACATTCGCCTGATGAGCAACTGAGGCCTAATTATCGCTCTTTTTATAACACAAGTTTAACGCGACACTCGCTCTGTATGTTTTCTGCACAAACATCTCTATTTCTTTACGTAAAAAAATCAGTCAAATACAATTCCACAAATACTTTTTGCCAATTATCGATTTACAAATGATGTAAACGGTTCCAATTAGGCCTTCGGACTGATCCCCACGTTCAACCCTTAATTCATCCACACGGAAATTCAAACAATTCATCATACATTCATTTTAATTTGCATTAATTATACTGGCATGCTCAATGGTAACGGAATTCAACGGAAAGTAAATTATTTATGCCGAATTTAAAATAAATATTTAATTTTGTACTGCATGCGCATAGAAGTAAGTGTGCCGCGATTGTTTTGTACGGCGGTAAGGCACTCATGTAGTGATCTAGCGGTCAGAGATTCGAGACTCGTCCCGGAAAACCACCAAGTTACTGCTTATAATACTTATATAAGTAGATTAAAGCAAATAATAAAAAAGAAAAATTTAAATGTCAATCTACAACGTTATTATAAATATTAATATGACCTGCATACCACGCGCGCATCTATTTAAAAAACCACTATTTAAAAAATATAGATATAATGAATATGGATTGCAAATAACGGTAGAGGATAAGAAAAGAATGAGGTGTGGCGAGTGCACCTAAGGGCGAGATGTTTGATCAGGAGTAAAAGTAATAGTTAGGAAAAAAGCATAGATTTTTGTGTTCTCCACCAATCAAAACACCCGTTTTCGTAAAAATCTATGCTTTTTGCTTAACAATTACTCCAATTTCTGATCAAACAACTGGCCCTAAGTCTTTCATGCGGTCGACGGCTGCGACTTTTCTGAATCCCCACACTATCGCCTGCCTGTGTTTGTGAATTGTGTTGGTCACGTTGGTACTCTGCCCCAAATTTATGAGGTATCTTTGAAATGGTCACTGCTCAAACAAGTTTTTAAAATAAGATACAACGAAGAGCTATATAACATATTACACACTAAACGCTGAGATGGGCGGGGCATGTGCAGAGAAAGCCATCGTTCCATGAGGACTCTCAAGGGACATCCGGGTGGAAGAAGAATGTACAGCAGACCTAGGCTGAGATGAGAAGACGAGGTCAGAAGGGATGCGAACCAAATACCGCAGGTGAATGACTGACTGAATGAGTGAATGAATGAGACCAAGGCTCGATATGAGCTGTAGAGCCATTGAAGAAGAAGATAATTCACGCATACAATATTCCTCAACTACTCGCATGCCCCGGTCCAAAATACTGGACTTCAGTGGAGATCCCTTAAAGCAATTTCGTTCAAATATGTGGAATTACGATCGCGCGTAAAAAATCTTTTTTTATATATAAAACATTTAAAAAAACTGATCACGATAAAAATAAATATTTTTTTATGTTGTCTATTTATTTATATATGATAATTATTATGTTTTTACACATGCATTTAAAATAATGTAATTACGGTGAATTCTTGACTGCACATCGCGCGGCCGGCCGATTGTTCCTGGGTAACACTGGCTACGTTCGTTAAAATGCGAGGAAGGGAGCGGTTTAGCCGCAAAACAAGGCAATAACTAACGCAATCGGCGTTGAACGACGTCGCGAAGACACGCTGACGTTGCTAAAATCATCAATTTTCACCCTCCGACGTTTCGTGCGCAATATTTACAAATGCTTAGGAAACGACATCCTTTATCAGATCCAATGATAGCGTTGATATTTCACATTTAGGCATCTGATACACATGCTTATTTAGTGGCACGTGAGCATGCGTAGTATCGAACTTCTCTAGGCCTTGCTTATTAGTGGCATGTGTGTACGCACATTGCTAGAAATGAGCATGCCACCTATTGGCATGTTCAAAAATCAACCGCCGGTTGATTTATAAGCATGCCACTGTCATTCACCATAGAGAAGTGGTATCTTTGGAGCATGTGTGAGCAGACTCGCTTATTATGAGCATGCTTATGTCATTCGCGGGCTTCGCGGCTAGTATTATCAACGCGGTCTTCTCAGTCCGCGACAGATGAAACAAATATGGCGCTTTGGGGAGATGATAAAACATTACTTTTCGTGACTTATTATAGGAATCACGAATGTCTGTGGAACACTCGGTCACCGTTGTGTAAAAACAGTATAGTGAGAAATAATGTTTACGAAACTTTATTAATAGGCATGAATGATTCAAATCTTACAATAAGATTATATAAACTAAAATCAAAAATGTGCGGATGGAAACTCGGGAACTTTTTTAATTTATTGGTTCACTCGAATTTTCTATTTCAGTTTGCAAAGTTTCCATTTTAAACAAGAGCGTCTTTATTCTATGACAAGAGCATGCCACTAATAAGCATGTGTGTTTGATTGTTAGCTTTGGGCGTGCTTATTTATGAGCATGCCACTAATAAGCATGCTAGTAATGAGCAAGTGTGTACAGTTGTTAGGGCATGCTTATTAGTGGCACGCTCATTAGCATGCCACTAAAGAAGCATGTGTATCTGTACCTTTATTCGTGACTTCGAGAACCCGTACGAACTTCCGATCCCCGACTCGAAAAAAGATATCAAAAACTCGCGTACTACGCGCGACTGCGAATCGCGGTACGACCACCGGATGGCGGTGTATGGATTTTGAGTATGGAAAGTTTGTAAAACAAGTCCTTTTTGGAGCGAGCACGGCGACTTGTAACACAAACCTGCAGCGCTCTCCGCGCGATTCAATTAAAAGCTTAAGAGGCGGGGGCGGGGGCGGGGGCGGGGGGCAGCTTGCAGCAGAATGATTATTTAGAATCTAACAGTGGCCGGGACCGGCGCGGGCGATGAGAAATCCCACAATGGTGGCCGCTAATTGGATTAGTTCATAAAAGTTTACCGGGCGAGCGGGGCCGCCGATGCAGAAGCGGCCGAGGGCGCCGGCCGGGAAGGGCGGCGGAATTTTAATTTGTATCAGCGCGTAATTGCGCGGAAAGCGCAGTTTTACTGTCAGGTGGCGCTAGTTTCCGGCTAATGAGCGTTAAACCCGACGCGACGAGCCGAGCAATGAGCGCATTACGAATGGGTGCCTTATCGAAACGCGGTCATTAAGTCTGTCCACCTTCATTGTCAACCTGGAGGGTTGACCTAGATTCGGAGTTTTTTTTTTACTTTTTCCACGTGAAACATCGTTAAACCAAATGTTATAATCGTGTAATCTGAATGATTGCCTTAATGAGTTATTAAGTTAATTACTATCGCGAATAATGAATGTTACGCTTGAAACCTTGAATAGTGATATCCATAGAGAATAAAATTGTACAGAGATGAACTTAACCCCTTCTTTAGGAGAGTGGATTGAGTCACAGCGGAAGTATGCCCCCTCGCGTATATTTTGTAAGACACATTTATAATGCAGTTAAATTATTTATTCTTGCATATTAAGAATATTGCTTTAAAAACTCCAATCAAAATATAGAAATTTCATTATCAATAGTGACATCTGTATTAGACTATGGGAATGTTAAAGATTTCGACTGCAGGTGGTGATAGTAAAAATATAACTCAGATACGAAACAAGTGTGCAAGTTAAACATACATGCAACTTCCTAAAATTGGATGGATGAGGTAATCTACCAAGGATGGAATTGGTGAACGTTACCTTGTGTAAAGTGATTAAGATAGGTCGTAGGCCCTGTGAACACCCAACAAATACTTTCATATATAATTTCCCATATAAAAATAGCTTCGTCTTTACGAGACATCTAAAATATATCTTGATTAATGATGTCCCTCTGAGGATAAAATCCAGCGTTGTATTCTTGAAAAATTTGGAGTACTCAAAATATTCTGAATAACTAAATGCCCTAAGGCCTCGGGTACGATAGGAGCGGCGAGCGGCAGAGCGTCAATGCGCCCGAATAGTAAGGGTCACATTGACGGCACTGTACTGGGCTTAGTCATATCGTGGCCGTCTTCCCTCACTACTCGGGCGCATTGACGCTCTGACGCTCTGCCGCTCGTATCGTACCCGAGGCCTTATAAACAAATAAAAAAGTAACCCATAAAAACCAAGTTTTTATTATACTCCCTTTCTCATACACTAGTTGAAACATTTTTTTTCGCTTCACCTACGCGTTGGGCCTCGGTCGGGCAACGCTACGAAAGGGAGTAATAAAAAAATCTCCAAAAATTCAAAATTATACTATAATCAGGTTTCGCGTCTACCAGACGCGTTGAAATATTTTTATACAACTTGATAAGTTGTATGAAAAAAAAATTCAAAATTTGAAAAATCCAAAAATTTGATAGATCTTCTTGATCGTCGCCACGAGTCTGCTTGCAAAGTTTCAGCTCGATTGAATCACGGGAAAGGTGTTTAAAATGGATCCAAAGTTTTTTCGTCAGACAAGAAGACAAAACGTATTTTTTACAAAACATTATTTAAAAAAAAATTGTTCCATACCGAGAATCTTAAAAAAAAACGTATATTTATATTTAAGCGAGACTTGTTTACTACGAAATTAATAAACTTTTTTTAAATAATAAAAATCAAAATAATCAAAAACAGAATTGAACTGTCGGGACAAAGGGGGCAAATTTTGGATAGTAATCGTGCGGACCAGCTCTGATTTGCAACGCTGAAAAAATGCCAACCTGGCGCCGAATGAGTAGGACCGATATAAGAACTTTCGCTTATAAAACGTTCCCGAGTAAGCGGTGCGTCTGCTCTCATTATTCAAATCTGAAACATATGGCATTTCATCTAATACATTATGTTAGGGAGAAGATGCCTACGTTTTGCGTAGGTTCCTTAAGAGTAATTATGTAAAATTAAGAAAATATGGTATCAAATATTCGGCCGGCGGGTGTATAAATCGTTGATATAATCATGAATATTATAATTTCATGAAAACTGAATGAATACAGAAATTTTAATGATTTAAAATACTTTACTCTCAGCAAAACTGAGAGATTAAATTCATAACTTTAATTTCATGCACAAAAAAAAAGTATATTCCAATCGAATTTCTAGAAATTAATTTTGTAAAACCACACAATTTTAAGGGACACCGCAGTTGTATGAAAACTTTTTTAATTGATTCAATAATTCAGAATTACAGAAAACCAAAGTTTTGGAATTGCCTAACAATGTTACAAACTTATCTGACTTCTTCATTGTTCTTGCCCTTCACTCAGCGGCGGGGAAATCTCGCCCGGACTCGCGCCAGTCGCGCAGCGAGCGCGCTCACGCACCCCACTCGCACGCGACGCCGGCCGGCAGGGCGGCATTATTTATAGGGCGGAATCTGTTAGCTGTCGCTGAATATGAAAAAGATCTCCGGACGCGATAAACAAAGGAGTTAAATCGTCCCACTCCATCGTTCGTCTCGCTGTGTTTGCTGTGTCAAGATGAGCAATTAAATATTTTTAGTAAGAAAAACATGATTACAACTAGCCACACCTGATATCCCAATTGCAAGTTGTCATGATTCGTGGCTGCGTGAGGCGAATGAAAACACTAGAAATTAGTTAGCGATTTATTAATTAAAGCTAAATTAATTATTAAATGTACAAAGTCACTTAACACTAATTAAACTAACGCTATTCTTTAATCTACACTATTTCGCACTATATAACTTTGTCTATGAACACTTAATTATCACTGGGTAACACTTATTCATCGCTCGTAAAATATTCAATTCTCGCACAAAGAAGTCGCCCTGATTTATTTCGCCATTTATGTACTCCGCTGGATTGTTTCGCTTTACTTATCGCTTCGATTATCTCGCGACCGGCCACCCTGACCATCGCCTCGCGGCCGACTCTGCACCAAACGAGCTGACACAACACGACGACTTCTGCGCAGCGGCATAGTCCCGGTATTTATATCCAAATGCTGATATTTTCGAACTTTCTAGATTATTCTAGTGTTAAAGAAAATAGAATTTAATAGAAATATTAAAAAGTCGTATATTCACAATAAAATACTAGTAATTTTGTTTAAAGCTTAAAAAAATTAAAATATCTTCTTACATACGCACATCTATCTATTTATTTAACTACTATTAATATATCTCTATTCTCCGAACTATGTTTTTTTTCATATGTATTATGTATTTGTGTCTTCCAAGTTCATTTCCAAAACAATCAACTTTTACATTCAAAACAAAATAGATGTTATGCGCCTCGACTTCGAGACACTCGAGCTGTAATTCGTAACTCAATTCATCGATAAAAAAAAGTGTGTATGTTAAGAAAGAAAACATTTTCTTCCGGAGTAGTAATAAAAATATATTAAAAGTCTCTATGAAGTTGTATATGAGACAAAGGAAATACTTTTTACGAAAAAAATTCTGCTTACAAATTACATCAGGGCATCCTTATATTTTTTGTTTCGTTTAAGCTGAAGGGGGAGACAAGATTTATATGTTCTCAGAAACTAAGACAAAGTGTACGTATCACATTGTAGTTCTTCATTTCAAATTATCTTTCTCCGCAATAAGTGTGAAATGAGTTTAGCAAATAAAGAAAACTAATAACTACATGAATGTAATAAATAACCCGGCGTATTCCAGTAATCGCGTGAACTTTCTTATCCATTAGTGAGCTAATACACCAGTACCTAAACTATTAAATCATGTGAGTTCCGCGATTTCCAAAAACAAACGGTATTCGTCTAATAAATCCTTCCAGTATTCTATTCAAAAATTAGATTAATGGCAGTGGAAATATAATAAAAAATAAATAATCACACTAATACTGAATTTATTAAGTCAAATAACCAAGGATTGAATGTACTTTTTAAATTGAACGCGACGAAACGGAGTTAATACTGAAAGCTATTGACAAGTTCGATGGTGCAAAGGAAGGAACAAGCAAAGGAATTCCGCATGGGCCGCTGGCTGCGTTTAGGTCACTCTGATAATAATAATTAGATAATATGAGAGTGTGGTAGAAGGTGCTAGAGAGTTCGATCTTATTGTTGCCATCGACATATTACAATGGATTCGGATAGTCCGCAATTCCTTTCGTTACAATATAACACGACATAATATAACACACAGTTATATTTTGTAAAAAATAATATCAGTAAACTATTATCTCAACATTTTTTGGCTAAATATAAATTAATTCCGGTAAATTTAACGTGATATCTTCAAAAAACATCCAATCGAAAATATTCAAGACGCTAATATAAGGATTAAAAAAAGCAGCGCCGTACTGTAAGTCAAGAAGTAAACACAAATAATTTATGTCAAGCTGTTCCCTGCGAAAAGTTCCTCGCCTTCAGGTAAACAGGCGTGGAACTGTCGCAGAAGGCTGAAACTCATAACGGGAAAAGGTCGTTTTAAATAAGATTTCGAACCATAAGAATTCATCTTCAACGGAAATAATTCGTTTAAAAGGGCCTAACACAATTATTGTGCCAAGAGGTAAGCTGATTTAGGAGGAAAGTTTAGATTAAGCCGCTTGACAACTGGCTCTGTGACGTACGGGATTATCATTTTTGCGGTAAACACGACAAAACAAAGAACATCCTTAAACAAAAACGTAAATTTATGTCGAAATTTTTCGATTCAAACTTTCAAAAATGACAGTTTTAGTTTAAAAAAAGTTAACATTCTAATTTAAAATCCACCGTCTAGTTTGAGAATGAAAATGACAAAAAACAAAAAAGTTCCACCTGAAATTTTAACCGCATTAACCAAAAAAAGTTTTATTGCGAACAGCGAGCTTCATTACAATTTGCGAAAAAGTTGCTTCTTGAAAAGTTGTTAGAGGGAAATATACTGGGTGCGTCGAAGCACTAGTTACACACATTCACATGATAAACCCCAAAAGCATTTCAATTAACATTAATAATTCACAAAGAAGTTTCAATTAATATTAATAATTAAATTAACGGTACACGTATTTATCAATAAAATAAAAATATATTTACAATAAATATAATTCGCGTCATCTTCAGCTGAGACGCTAAAAGTCCCTAAAACTTCACAAAGACAATAATCACAACACTCCATCTAAATATAATTTAAATGTCAGGTAGCCAATATAAACGCCAACATAACTGAAAATTAACCTTACCTGTAGGAGTAAGCACACCATTTTTGCCTCGTTCACTTTCATATCTCTTCTCATGCACGCTTGCCAGAATTTTTTTTCAACAGGGCCATCCTCCAACATCTTTTTATTATCTTGTCATGTCTGGTCTTTCGCTGGCACCCACTATTCCTGTTGCCATCAACACTTCCTATTTCCTTTACCATCCTTTCCTCGCCCATGACTTAACAATCTTATCTATATTTTCTTTATTCTGTCAAATATGCTACATCTAGCAACACATTCACTACTAATTCGTTAATTCTTCACGCAACGTAATTATTTATAATCCAAATTGTAATAATAACTTATTGCAGTTTCACGTAGTATTTTAACAAAATATAATAATGTGGAGCATTTTAAAAAATATGATACACCTGCTTAATGTTTTACGATTTAATAATCAAAAATAAAATGACCATTGGATATAATCCCAAATAATACCAATTAATTGAGAATATATCAATATGGTGCGGTGCAAAATTCATTGACAAATATGAGAGTAAAAATATTAGAATTTTCACACAAAGTCTTAGTTTAAAATGCCATAAATAATTCGGTTCTCTTAAGATAAAACTTCTAAGCTTATCTTCCTTACTAAATACTTAAGTACTGGTAGTGCAGCACGACCTACAAAACTTCTCGGAACTTAGCATGTGAGAGATTAGACCGATGTCTGTATTAAATGGTCCAAAGTAAGCCTCAAAGACGAATGAGATTAATCAGGGCATCATTGTTCGAAACTCGGAAACAGAGTTGGTTTAAAAACTTAGCTCCGGACGCCTCCAACGGGCGAGACTCCTAAAACAAACTTCGCTCCCGTGGCTATATAAATACGAATAAATTAAATGTGGAACTCATTTCATGTATAATTCATAGTTTTGCCACAGAAAGCATGTAAGTTTCACGGCAGTGTTTATAAATCCGTACTTTCAATTAAATTTTGCTAATTTCGGATGAAAGCCCGGCCGAACGGAGGCAACACGTGTGGGGAAAATTGAAAGTTTTTAAACGGAGATGCAAAAAAGGAGATCAAATTTTATGGTATGCAAATTAGACGGAATTATTCTTGAGACATTTAAAATTTTGATTGTGATTTTTATTTTCTTCTTTTTAATTAAAACTTTTCCGCAAGCGCCCATTTAGATTAATTTCAACGAACCGTTTGGAAACAATTCTAGTTTTAAAATGCCGTTACTTTTATAATCAGCTCGCCGCAGGACTTAAGAATTGTTTACAGATGAAACAAATCAAGGAAAAAATAATGATTTGTGTTCTTTATTAGCGTCAAATTTTTTTATTCAAATTCAAACTGAATGTTTTTAAACTGGGTACATGCAATTTAAACAAAATCTTCAATTGATTTCACTAGCCCTCCTTGCTAACGGTAGAATAATCGATGCATGTAGGTATGTTAAATTTAAATAATAACCCGATCCAGCTAACTCCACAACGATAGGTTTGAAATAATTTACTTAATAAAATATTTGAAATATTCAGTGTGCACATTCACAAAAACCTACGGTAAAGTTCCCAGTAATATGTAGAACGTACTACTCGCGTATCGTGTTAGGACCGGAACGGTACGTTTAATGAATCATTTGAATTTTAATTTGGGAATATTTTTGATTGGGTATTTGTTTACGATAATTAGTTTAGTTAGTTCTACCATGGTAAACTACTGTAAGTGATTGTGTGAATACTAATTATTTACAAATGACTTTCAACATTGAAAAATAAGATTTATCAATTAATTATTTATGGGATCGCCATAATGGTTTGGCCATGTGGAACGTACGAGCGAGAAAAGGATGGTAAAGAAAATGCATGACGCGAGTGCTGTAAGCAGCAGAATCAGGGGGCGTCCGCAAAAGACCTGGCATGGCAAAACCAAATATTGGAGGATGATCCTGTAAAAAGTTAATACAACCAAAAAGCGTGCATGAGAGGATTTAGGAAAGTGGATGAGGCAATAGTGGTGTGCCATAACAGAACAGTACGGCGTACTATCCTTTCTGTTAGTTGGTTGATGATCCCGTCGACAAATCAGAGATCAACGGAGAGAACGAAGCCGGCATAGATTCGGCGCTCAAGCCTTCAGTTACAAGCAAAAATGGGAACACTTTTTCATTCCTTCCCCGGCCGTGACACGTAAGCGTAGCAATTACAACATTTCAATCTAAATACTTTTTTTTTTCATATTTATTTATTTTTTGATACTTATTACATTATACATATGCCAAACTGTAAATAAAACCGGTGAATATACCACGTGTGGGTACTAATTTTTGCTTACTTCAGTGCACGAACATTGGAAGAAGCCGTTGGTAGATTCGGTCTTTTCATTATCTTCAAAATTGTGACCACCATCACAACTCCTGTTGTGCCGCTGTGTAACCTGTGTCCCGTGTAATCGCTAGGAAATGCGTCCTCAGGTGACGGATAGGGGAAATCTCGCCAGATATGGAGGGTAGGAGAAAAATAAAATACCTCTCGCAGTCCAACAGGCAGTTGACCCATAACAGGCGACTACAAACAGCGTTTGCTCCCTGTGTTAAGAGCGGCTGATTTCAAAACCCACCCACCCGTCTGGCAAGCGTGGTGTTTTAATGCCAAACCCCTTTCAAATGAACCATAAAAGAGGCATCGGAAGACCTCAAAAGAGATGGGCCAACGATATAACCGCTGTGGGGGGAAAGAAATGGCTACAATTAGCAAATAACAAGGAAGGATGAAAGGTTACGGAAGACGCCTGTATCCAGCACTGGAGAGATGAAGGCTGAAGAAGAAGAAGAATAAGATCACAACTCACTGTCCAAAAATTTACAAAACACACAATTTAAAGCTTATTTTGGTGTTTTTTTCATATTAATTTTTCACCGGATTTTGCACAAGTGTTAATGGATGCAATACTTTTTTTTTTCCTTTTTTAGTTCCGGAAACACTGGTCGTGGCAGCGTAGCAACATAGATCAGCGTAGGACCTAGCAATAATCGGTCGGCGATAGACATCTGATATAAAAAATAGAGAGCTTAATAAATATTAAACAATTATACAAAAGATAGGCTCTTTTGCTAAAAACTTTATAACTCATTTATAAGTCAAAATGTAATCAACAGTAGTTCGTGAATCAATTGAATCAAATAATTTCAAGCTGTTTCTTGTGATAAAATAAATCTTACTTAACGACTAACAAAATCATTTTTATACGAAGGTTTAAATGGCATGTGCCAATCATGAAAAGTGGGCCAAGCGAAAACAAAGAGAAGCAAAAATATATTGGAGTTTGGTGGCAAAAAACTTGGCGAACAGGAGAGAATTAAAATGTCGGTTTCTGAATAAAAAAGTTTTCTTCGTCATGCATGGAAAACTTAGGAAACCCTATAAAATACGTTTGGAAAAATACTATCCATCGCGAAATTTTATTTAATTTAAATTTAATTGCGAGTGTGACAAATTTGACTATAATTTTCAAAACAAAGCCCGTAGGAACAAGTTGAGTTTGGATCAGATTTGGAAGTTAAATTTTAGTTAGAAACAGAGCCACTACTTTCACTAGGATGAACCTGTGCCGAAATGAGCAGCGTACAATAGAATGAAAAAAAAATACAATATAAAATAAATCAATTAATACAAAAGCAATAGCTGAAAAATGAAAAAATATGGTTCAATGAGCAAGTAAATGAATTAAGACCTGTTTTCTGATTCAGATAATAACAAAATGGATACCAAAGACATTTCAACATCATCTTTATCATTTAGCATAACACCCTTTATCATTTTTTTTAAAGTGACTTATCATTAGTGACAATCTTAATGTTTTCGGGAAGAACACTCAAGAAGCCTTGTTTAAAAAATGTCTTCGTTCAAACACTGTCTTTTGCATTTATTGGCTGATACATAGGGAAGCAAACATTCTAGTGTTACGTATTTGCTATTTTCTTTTGGCGATTAATGGCGATTTGTTTTTAAAGAATTTGCACAGAGTCTGAATTTATTACTACTACAGTTTCGAGAGGAGCAGTCTCTCTCATTCATCAGGTATAGTTGATAATTGTATTATCAAGTACCTGATAATGAGAGGGACTGCTCCTCTCGAAACTACAGTAGTTACAAGTAACTCAAATATTGTGTGTGCAGTACAATGTTTAAATTAAAATTATATTTTTGATTAAAGATATTATATACTAAATATTTAAACAATATTTCTATGAAATAAATCAGAATAAAATGTGTACCTAATGCTCCTATTTAAATTATTAACATCGTTCAATTATTAACTCGTAGCCCGATGGGTATGACACTGGCTTCCCACATAGGATTCTGGGTTCGATTCCCGGTGAGGTAACAATTAATCTATATGATTAACTCAAGCCTGGGTGTTTTGTGATGTGTTTTGCCTCTGTAATTGGGCCTCTTGGCGGGTGTAACCGTAAAAAATTTGTTTTTTTTAAATATCAATATTCTGTCAAAACATTCTCAAAATAAGCTAAAGGCTTGTGCTATGAGAACAGGACTAACTTGATGTCGTGGGATGGTGCTCGAACCACCGACCATCAGATCACCAGGCGAGCGTCATGACCATTACACCAACAAGCTACTCGCTTGTTTAATTACGCTTTTTTCACATAAAGAAGATATGTTTACGGAAGACGAGAATTCTAAAGATCCGACGACGAATGTAAATGATCCGAGTATGTAGACGAGTGGATGCGAAAGATGTCAGAAAATAAACGTGCAAGTTTATATTATATATTCTCCAATAACTGCAAAATAATTTTGTGGTAGCGTTATTTATGTAAATAACAATATAAAATTTGTGTAAATTCGCTATTTCGTCCCTTAAGAGGTAAAAAAAAGTGATATTGGAGTAATTTTAAGATAACGAGGTTTTAACATTCAACACGTAATGTTAAATTATTGAAAATGTACAAATTATGAATTTTCACACGAAGCAAACACATTGTGGTGCGACATAATATCTTTAAATAAAATAACTTTTTGTTTAACACCACTTTATTGAGTTAAAACCAACTAGTTTCGACTCACAACTGAGTCTTCATTAGGGTTCAGATATTAACTAAATAAAAAATAAATAAAAAATAAAATAAAAAAAAAATTAAAAAAAAACAGAATTACGAACAATTAAGAAAGCATTGCTTTATTATTACTAATTGCTTTCTTAATTGTTCGTAACTCTGTTTTTATTTAGTTAATATCTGAACCCTGATGAAGACTCAGTTGTGAGTCGAAACTAGTTGGTTTTAACTCAATAAAGTGGTGTTAAACAAAAAGTTATTTTATTTAAAGATACAAATTATGAGTTTCACCACCAAATAACTATAAATAGACACGGAATATTCACTTACTGATTTTTACCTGGAATAGAGATGAAAAAAAATGAATGTATGATTTTCCAAACTCATTTTGGCCAATATTGCAGTTAGTGAGTTTTACCTCAAAAGGGACGATTTAATGAATTATCTATATTTTTCGGGGCCACTGGTCCCTCCACCAGGATACAACGTATACTTTAAATTAAAATTAGAAGTACAGGCACAAACAAAAATAAATATACGAGAATTGAATAAATAATTAAGAATTAATGTGAAAATAAATTTGTAATCCTAATCCTATCGTGTGTAAAATTTCTGAACCATTATTAATATCAAAATAATGGTTTGTTTCCAAAAGATGATGAAAAAATTCAGAATAGTTATTAGTATTTAAACATCTTAAGCCCTTCTTAATTCTAATATCAAAATTTTCACAAGCTTTACCTATATAAAAAACAATAAATTATCGTCCACAGTAAACAAAATAATTTTTAATAGAAATATTTTGAAAACTCTATACATACAATCCAAAATTCCATTGAATTGTTTGACCATCTTTCCAAGGCTTTGGATAACCCTAATAATAATCAGTGTCATTTGATGTTGTTAATTTTCTTCTAAATGAAAATAATTATCTTTTAAATTTGTTTCCACCTTAGTTCTTAATCATTTATTCAACTCTCATATATCTATTTTTGTTAATCGCGTTTTACGTATAATACGTTGTATCCCGACGAAGTGACCATTGGCATCAAAGCAAATCTATCTAGTCAAACATGATATTATTATTGTTGCGATAGGTTAGGGATCATTGTCTCAATTTCCAATTTCCGAATACCATCTGTATACCCGCACCCTGGAGAAGGACTCTCACTACAAAAAATAAAGTTTCAGGATCCTGCCCATGTTTGACTTTGCGTTTTGAGCAAGCCAGTCCACACAGATACTTCAGTCTTATTAAATCTAATTGACCAGTTTATGAAATCTCCACATTTCCTTAGCTTCTTTTTATTAATTATTTATTCTTAGCTATTTTAGTTACGCTGCATTTTGGACTGGATTTCAAACAACGAACAAAACGTTGCGCTGCATTTTGGACTGGATTTCAAACAATGAACAAAACAGGAATAATAAATTAATACAAAAAACGTAATTTTATAAAACTGAATTTTGCCAAACAAATATTTAGTACGTAATTTATTTGTTCTAAAACTATTTTCGTTGTTAACCTTTACCATGCCGTGATTAAAAATACCCGTAGGTAGCCACGTTGTCAATTCGTGCTATCATAACATACTAGTAATCTAACTTGCCGCTAGGCCCTGTGGGTAGCTATACAGGCCGCTGCGCGGCCGTAAAGTCTGTCAAGAACGTCACTTTGACATTTACCAAAACCATAGGTGTGCCGCAAATAAATATTTCAAGTTCTTATCAAAAAAATACTCTTTTTACAATCACGAGAGAACTTTCCGCGCGCTTGTCGCCGCGGTGGTGAGTAGGATATGAACCTAGCTTCCTGCAGTTCATCGAAGAAAGTAAGTGCCTTTGACTTTCCTTTCCAAATATTCTCACTACTCACTATTTTAAGTCAGTACCCATGTCTCAGGCGCATATTTAAACACTGGTTTGGTAAAACAATATGATTCCGGAGGCGGGAATAATTAAGATTATCAAAATTAGATTTTCTAATAATAAAATTGATAAGTAAAAAATGCGACTGCTTCAAAACATCACAAATATTAATTTGTATATAATGACAAATAAGAAATATAAACTAAGTTCTTTGTCAGATCAAAACACTCTACTGTCGCGGTTAGAGTGAGCCATTCCTGTGGCGAACAGTGGAAAGGAATAAATTACCACCCAAAAAGAACCACCCACCCCTAGGACAAAACGGGGAAGGGGCCCCAAGATGCTCCGTAAACAAACCCTCGCTACTGACAGAGATGAGGAACATAACTTTATGAGACCTCCGGCGGCATTTACCAGTTTTAATGTAAAGATTGTTTTTGCTTTTCATTTTGCTTTTTTTTTTTAGAACTCGGATCATATAAAAATGATTTTAAAAATAGGTTGACTTCCCATAATGTGAAATAAAAATATGTGAAGAATCCGAGCATAGAAAATAACCACTTCATAGCCAAATTGTAGATTAAAATATAACACTTTAAATAAAACAAAAATTCACATTATTTCGAGTCATTAACAGCTTGATATTTTGCAATTATATTAACTATTCATGTTTAGCAAATCCATTTACTTTTTTCTTTTACGTATATTTTTATAAAAAAGACACGGTGTAAAGATTTTTGGTGATAATTTTATAGAAACATCTCCAAGTAAAAGAGGATCGGAATCGGTAAGTATTATATAAGCGAGATGGATTTTAGAGGATTCATTTCCACATTTATTGGTAGAAAGAAAAAACATCAAAGCGGGATTGCCGGTAGGAACGAAGCCCCGAAATGCGGAAGGGATTCATGTATAGTTATTTTAAAAGTACCCAGAGTTTTAATTCAACCTATTTTTTAATGCAGATTTCCATTGACTACCTTTGCTAGAAAGTCGCCGCAGCGCAACGTGTTTCCGTAAAACCTATTTTTCAACGTTGAAAGTATAATTCAATATTAATAAAAACGGAAATTGATCTATCCAATACAGCATAAACAATTAACCCAGGCAAATATTCAACCGGACATATTTTAACCTTCCGGCGTCGTACATACATGTGCCACTTAGCGGCAGACCATATTATACCACCGCCCTAGCGGCGATGTGTAAAAGCCTGTTTCATATTAAAAAAATAAATATAAATAATAAACATATATGTTTTAATATAGTTAGAAATACTAGACACTAAGTTAATTGACACTTTGTCCTTTAATTCACACATTTTCACAGTAATAACTCGTTTGTGGAACACTTTATACACTTAACGCCCGGTTGGTACTCTTCTACTTCGCTATACTTTTGTCTATAACTTATTTATGGTTAATCGCACAAGTTCGCTCGCTTCGCTTCTTTTCTCTGGTTTGGCTTCTGTAAAATCGCTGAAATATCACAACAAACTATTTCGCGCACAGTTACGTCGTTCCTTAAATAAGAAATGTCATTTCGCGAATTTTCGAGTATGATCGACTGACTTCTAAGAATTTCCAGTAATTTCTAAGTAACTATAAAACATCAAAATCTTTTTGTTTCTCCAATGACATTATAGTATTACTAGCTGCTCGTACCCTGCGTTGCTCGGGTTAAAAATTGAATTAAAAATAAATTTGTGAGGGGGTGGGACAAAGGTTCCATTGTTTTGCTAAGTCTCTAATAAAAACAATGTTCCATTTAATCTAGGCTGGGTTGGATTGAATATCCAGGGGGTAAAAGTGGTCTATGAAAAATGGAACTAAGGCATAAGTACGCAAAATTTGAATCAAACTGGTCAAACGCAGTAGATTTTTACTGAAAATATATCAGAGGGAGAGGGCAAATTTGGATCAAACTGGTCAAACGCAGTAGATTTTTACTGAAAATATATCAGAGGGAGAGGGCAAATGCCGCCTATGATACCCGCCTAAAGAATAAGTATGCAAAATTTGAGTCAGATCGATCAAGCAGTGTAGATTTGTACAGAAAATATATAAGAGGAAGAGGTGGAGTAAGGGGGAAGGTGTAAAAGTAGCATTTTGTTACCCGCTGGGTCCTAAAGAATAAATAAGTATGCAAAATTTTGGTCAGATCGGTCAAACGGTGTAGATTTCAGTGGCGTGCAGCGCATACAAGCAAAAAAGCTGTGCATTAGTAAAGATTCTGGGAAACAAATATTAATTAAATAATCCTTATCTTAAGAAAAAGTTGATTTAAAATTCTAGCCGTAATTCGTCCTACGGCTAGAAGCTTTATTTCCGACTTTTCTGTACCTTACTTCATGTCAATTCTTCATTAATCTCGCCCAACAAATTTGTTCCATAGATATAGTCAAGAAGAGAAAAAAAACGTGTATTTTTAATGCTGCGAGTTTTGTGTAATAGACAAGTAAATTTAGCGTGATTCTTCGAAAGGTCCTATACCAGGTGAGAACTACGCGCACGTCATTGCAGAAATGTTATTTTTTACAAATTCCACCCAAAACTTTAGGTGTAAATTTTATTTGTCTTTTCAATGGTGAATATAAATACCATCTGTCATATCATGACATCATAATGATATCATAAAATATTTGATTTATTTTTGTGAAAAGAAACGTATATCTGAAATTTGTATTGTTTCCGATTTAATTATATTTATATATAGATTTATATTAAGGCGATTTATATCGTCTTCGAAATATATTAAATTTTTTTGCCGTATTACCTATACCTATATAATATAATATAAATATAAATATTTATCATTACTAACTTATTTCTAAATGTGGAGACCTGTAATTGGTCATCTATATTATATCAATGTTTTCTATGCTTCTTTGTTGTGCTGTTGGTCTTCCATGAACATTAAATAAAAAAATAAAAAAAATAAAAAAATATATTTATTTATTTAGGAAATATTTTTACAATACTTCTTTTATAGTGCAGTTATTTTTGTGGATTGAAGCTACTCAAAATAGTTCATTACATACATTTAAAAAAAATTAAATTGTATATACCCTTATAGGTATGTGCGTATATACATATATATTTTAAATATAGGTATATAGTCGGTTACAGAATAATCTGAGTTAATACCCACTGCACGCCACTGGTAGATTTGTATAGAAAATATATCAGGGGAGGGAGTAAATGTCGTCTATGATACCCGCCGGGTCCTAAAGAATAAATATGCAAAACTTGAGTCAAATCGGTCAAACGGTGTAGATTTGTACAGAAAATATATCAGGGGAGGAGGTGAGGTAAAGGGGGAGAGAGAAAATGTCACCTATGTTAATAAGTAGATAAAATCTGAATCAGATCAGTCAAACGGTACAGATTTGCGTTGAAAATATATCAGGGGGCCGGGAAGGGGTAAAGGTGGAAGAGAGTAATGTCCATAATACCCGCTGGGTCCTAAATTATAAGTATGCAAAATTTGGGTCAAATCGGATAAACGGTGTGGATTTCTATAGAGAACAGACAGACAGACATTGTGTTTTATAAATATAGATTATGTGAAAAAAAATAGATTTCTTGAATAATGACTAAGTAATGTTCAAAGATTTTTACGGCCACTCAGAATCTTCTGGTTTGTGTCTTCTGAGACATTATGCCGTGTTCTTACCTTTCTGGCCAACGTTTCGGATCCCATTGCAATGTTCCATCATCCCGGCTGATGTGTTGTCGTGAGTGTTGGTGTTGTGGTTAAGTATTTTATTGCAATACTGTATCGAAAGCAAGTTGAGAACGTTGTCAGTGCTGTGTTAAGTATTGAAAAAAATTGATTCAGGATTTGAAACTGCGCCCACTACATTTGATTGTGATTTCTGAATCCGGCGTCTCGACTACCTGGCTACGGCCGATAATACAAACTCGTCTAAATTATGGTATTTATAATAATAAAGGACTGTATAACACGATACGGGGTCCTCGCGTGCTAGAGAACATGGTACTTGCATTAGAACAGTCGGCTGACAAGTCTACTAATTTATCGACAGAGACTGCGAGTTTATTACAGACAAGTGCCCGGTGGATGGACGACCAGATGTTTCCTGTTACTGCTGAGCCGTGTCATGACGCCATGTCTTCGAAACAACGATTAGTTCAGGCAAGTTTGAAATTTGAACAACATTAAATTTGTGAACATACACATGATCTTTAGCCAAAAAATCGTTGGTATATTTTATGGTAGCTTCAGTTTCCATGAAGTGATCTCGACTATGCCAGATATTGAAGCTAAATATGTATCTGACCTTATTCTTTATAGAGGATATAACACAGCTAGTCCAAAGTAGAAGAAGATTCCTACCTAATTTATGTATCGAAAACGTTGAAGCAACAATGTCTCCGTGTCAACAGTTATGGAATTAGGCTAGTTCAATGATAGCATTTTTTTCAATATTTCTGGCTTATCTTCTGCAAAACGGTTGATTATTATTAAAAAAACTTGTATAGAATATACAAAAAAATATTAGCTTTAATAAAATCAAATAAAATTATTATAGCTATGTAAAAATTTAAAACAGATTTTTTTGCAAGGTTCTCATCGTTTTTATTTTAATTGTATGAAAGCTAATGAATTTTTGATATCGACATAAATCATTTTAATGATAGTCGAACGTTTTACAAAAATGATTCAGAAATATTAGGGAAAAAATGCAAAAGTTGAAGCCGCTTACCTCCGTAACTATTGATATTAGGATATTGTTAACTTGGACATTTTCGACTCATAATTTAGGTAGGAAACTACATGTAAGTTTTATGGACTATCTCTGTTACAACCTGTATATTTTTTTTTAATTTCAACAAGTCATTGACCCTGAAAGATAGTCATTAACTGACGTCAAACTACAAAGTTAAAACAATTGGTAAAAAATCAGAAATCAATGTGTTACAAAGTACACTTTTCATAGTAAAGAAAATAATGTTATGAATTATGTAGTTAAAAAAATAAAATTAAAAATTGCATTATTAATAAACAAATTATATAATACACAATATCACCGCGCAAGTGTGGAGTGCGTGGGTTTAAAGGTCAGCGTGACCAAACATTGCTAAATTTGTTTATGACAAGTATGTATTATGCGTACGAACGATTGTTAACCAAATTTATAAAAAATTTGCTTTTAAACTGAACCTGAAAGCCGGGAAATAATCTGACAAAATAACTGGCACCGGCTTTTACGAGTCGATGTACAAAATTATTTTAAACGAAAACGAGTACAGCAAACCTTCCAAATGGATATTTTAGTTTGAGTGGCAATAGAAAATGTGAATTGGGAATGAGTTCAACTGCCGACGTCCGCGTGAGTGACCGCCATTGCTGCATGAGTGACGTCCAATTTGAAAAATGGTACGAAAATACTTCAGCGTTGTGTCTGGGAAAATCTCTCATTATAAATCGTACGACGATGGTAATTATTATCGCGCTCACATAGCCAGTCGACAGTCCCGCGAATGTTCGCACGGACGCTTTCAGGATACCGCAATACGAATAACTTCATCACTCCACTCCAATTATGGTATACAGTAGAACCTCGTTAATTCGAAATTCAAGGAATCCAAAAAAACATTCCTAATTACGCGAAACCCCGTCGATTCGAAATTTAGGGTACCAAAAAAATCGCGATGTGATAGCAAATTTCATGCAAGCCAAAAATCCATAAACTCATGAAAAAAAACACTAATTTTGTGAAAAGTCCGTATTTTTATATACGGACGTATATCACTTTGAAAACGCTGCATTTATTACGCTCATACAAAGATCACGGTACTTCTATCACTAAAGCATCCAATTTTTACATGTTAGTTGTTTTTCTTGCAAGAAAATTTGAAATAATTTTTTCAACTTCGTAAAATTTCGAATTATGTGAATTAATATGTATTGCTTTATATGGCAAGGGGCTAAAAATTACTTCGAATTATGAATTACCGGGATTTTCGAATTATTGGAGTTAATTTGCTACGAAATTAACATTTTGGGACTTAGGGGTTTTAAAAAATTCGAATTACGGTAGATTTCGAATTATTGGGGTTCGAATTAATTAAATTTTATTGTCTTAAGCTGTATTGAAAAAACTCATTATTTGTAAATTGTTTTATATTTAAATTTAATCAGTAATGTGTGTGTAACGAGAACATACTCGTACTTTATAATAAAGTATATAATAGATATTTAATCTTCATTTCTTTTTCGAACAAACGTGTACCGGAAAAAGTTGCATCTCAGTCACGAAAGAGGAGCAGGATAAAAACATGATGCGGCCATTTTTTTCAAAGCCAAGTAAAATAACACTTATGAACTTTAATATGTACTAATAAAAATAATTAATCACCTCCAAAAAATTCTCAATTTCTACGTAAAGTTCAGTTTGCCAGGGTGATCCCTTAATACCGGATGCTAATGCATACCGGATACACTTACGCGGGCAGTCATTCTTTCATAAATTATATTGCGATCTCTCACTTTAGCGCATCGGTACTGCATCAAAAGTCGGAGCCAGAGTCGGTGGATGCCTACAGTCTTGAAAATAATTCTCGACATATAATTCGCGAAGTTGTCAAACTTTGATTTCGAGTTTAATAGTAAGTTATAATTCAAAATATTATTCGTCGAAATCATTTAGAGATTCTGTCTCTAATTAATTGAAACGGTAAACGATGTTACCAAAAATTATTATGAACCTGTACCAGGTAGGTACATACTAATATTTCCTTCATAACTAGATAAGGAAATTTCAGATTCTTCAGAATTAGAAAGTAATTCATGTCTTCATATATAGAAGGAATATTAGATCATAAAAGGACGTACAGCAAAGAATCTTAATTCTTTAGAAATATGTGCTCACGAGTGATTTTTGCATTATCGGCGCTTCTGACAACGAATGGTGCTCGAGAATAATGTTGAGCAACTTTTGCTTCGTTCAAAAAAAAAACAAATTAAAATTACGTGATCTATTTTTGAATCCTTATTATGGTAGGTACTTACAAAATGAATTACGGGGAAATAAACCAATACTTCTTATTCAATTTCAATTTTATTCTGAACGAGCCGAAGTTTCAATCTCGGCATTTTTAGCGCGGAAATCCAATATCCATTAAAATAAATCTGAAAATTTCAATATTCTGATGATTCCTTACAATATTCTTGCGAAACTTTAAGATTTCATCTCCCGCTTCCCTCAAAGAGAGCACTTTCATTAACTGAATGCGGAGAGTGCCGAGACTGAGGAAGACACCTTGTTTAGAAACTTGTAAATCTAAAGTAATCCACGGGTTTTGCTTCTATTTATTTGTCCTGTACAACCTGAGCAGCTGTCGATCATTCCACTCGTTTATCGTAATGGAAAAACGGTGTTCGCCCCATTCTTCGGAAGTTTGGCCGACATTGTCAGGTAACGGTACAACACAACCGAGTTGACTTTCCGAAAACATTGCCGAGCTTTTAACTAAGTATTCAGTGCTAATGAAAAATAACACAAAATTTAACTCGAGCTGTCTTCTAGATGTTTTTTTATTATATTAACAAAGATAGTATATTTTTTGATCATTTAACCTTTAATTTTGATTATTTATAATTTTATAATGTCGACTTAAAAAACGGCCAGGGATGGGGCTTAAACCCCGGGCCAGCAAACCCGAAGGCGGCAACGATAGCGATGTTGCTACCGCCGAGCCTGTACTGCCCGTCAAAAATACAATACATATAGGACTTAGCATAGACGCGAACCATTTAATTTTTCGCCCAGCGCCATAGTATAAAATTACCATTAACTGCCGGCAGGGAAATATTAAAAAATGTACAAATATTTTGATAAAAGTCGCTATTATATATATTTCATGGGTGTCGGCTACAAATAAGTAAATACTTATTCTTTAGGAACCGGCATGTAAAAGTACCGTTGATTTGGTAAGAAGTTACTAACTACAATGTTTTTGCGGTAAATATTAAAAATCCTGTTAGTTATGATTATCAACCATCGCAAACGATATTCATTTAACGTAGATAGAAAAATTATATTTATTTATGTATGTTTGAATAACTTATATAGCGCTTTCGTCAGAACTCACCTCAAAGGCACTTTACACAAAAACATTATTTGACAAAACAACTTATTTACTATTGTTTATACTCTAGATGGCATGCAAAAAAATTGACGGTTAAAACTATAGTTGAGAGGGTCAGGAAAAATAAGGTATTTTCGCGGAGTGCATACTTGGAGTGGAGATATTAAGTGATATTTACATTAACTGTTTGTATGATTGTCTAAACAGGTGGGTCTTAAGTCGTGCTTTGAACTGTGGTTAGCTATCCGTTCATCTCAATTTGTTTAGTAGTTTATTCCATAACTTTGGTCCAGCCACCGCAAAACCATTCTTAGTGAATTTAGATTTGTGGACGCGATTTATTTCAACTAAACTACTTGTATTGAATGTTGATGCTGAGCGAAGTGTTAACTGTCTATTATTTGCGGCACATAGAATGAAGAGTCGGTCACACATTGAGGGGCCATGTTGCGAGGCACAACTTATATTCAATCCTCTCTGGACATGCGAGCCAGTGAAGGTTTTTTTAAGATGGCGTGGGATATACTTCGCAAACTTCGAGATACCGGTTAGAAGTCCTGCGGTGGCATCAAATATGGATTTTGATTATTTATTTCCTGTTGCGAGAGATATACGTAGATACCATTACAGAAGTCTAAGCAAGATATAACACATCGTTTATTAATATTTTTTGTTGCTTCAGTTGGGATGCTTCTGGGAATAGATTTAAAATGGCGTAAATGATAAAATTATGTTGTTTATTTATTTACTAAGAGACAGACTAATAAATGGTGCTGGCAACCTTTAAACTTATACACAAATATGTATTATTGTGTTTGAAATGCTAAATTACATATTTATGTGTATTCGGTAGTGAATGCGTACTTATTTATTTGGATTGTCGTGAAATGTGGGAGCAAATCTTTGTTGTAACGTGAGACGTACAAGCAGTATTTTCGTATACACGAATACGCGAACAATAATTGTTTGCTTTGTCAACGAGACAACCCACCTATATATGCGCTCAACAATAATCGTTGAATATACAAATATGTACCAGTATTATTCGAAAACAACATCCTTCGCGAAAAAATACAAATCTGCAAAAATGTACGTATTCTTTTAACCTATAAAGTAATACCTACAATATAAAAGGTGTGATATTTGCCAGAGCACGGGCAAGCCAATTTGTAGAATAATAAAAAAAATATTTTGTAGGAAACAATCACTTTGTATAAAGCTCTGTTTGTCAAAATGAGTGTCTCTCTGTCATAGGTTATTTAATATTCTGTCTCCCTCTTTATGTATGTTAAGTGCAGCCCTGTTATATTTATTGTTAGTTTTAAACGTGCCCTGACGAAGCTTGAACAAAGCAAATCCGACTCGTGCTTTGTACAAAGTGATATTGTTTAATTTAATCACAAAAATTTATCATGGCCACAACTAGGAAAAAAATCGGCCACAGCGAATTGCTGTCTGAAAATAACTTAATATAAGTATCTTCGTAATATTCGATGACGCGTAAGAAAGTACGTAAGAAAGAAAGAAGGGTTCATTGGCTCTGAAACATTTCGATATTTTTTATATATAAGTGGTGAATACAAAGTATATTTTCATTAATTATATAAATAATATCACCACAAAATTTTGCTCTTTCTGAAGAAGTATCTTTTATAATCTCTACATTTTGAAACACTTTAATATACGTGACCTATAGATTTTCTCGATTTTCCCGCCTAAGCTGAACTCTCATTAGTAAATGACTAAAATATTAAATTTCTTCATCGAAGTTGGGTATACTCGAGATAATAAAAAGAGCGGAAAAAATGAAAACATTTTTAAGATTCATAATTGAGTAGGTACAGTGCGGTATAAGAATTCAGCACAAACAAATGATAAAGGGCTGGAATATGTAATTCAATAAGGGCAGAAGTCTTTGTAAGGATTAATTTAGTTGGAGAGATTTATCAGCTCCGTCAGTATTATGGTAGACGTCTGGAGGCTCGAGATAACAATTTTCCTTTAATAAAGGCGGAATTTACCAAGAAAGAATTTTCTGTGACTCGGCAGCGGAATCCTAGGGCCGAACCCGCTGTCTGGTATTTTCTTTGTAATCTAGATAGTGGAAGTCAATTTTTGCAGTTATATATTTATTTATGTTTTCCACTGTGTAATAAAAATATATGATAGTATCTACATACCACCACGCCGCATTCTATTGTAAATAGACAGACAAGATAGAACGCTACGCATCTTTCACATCTTCAACATCCATACACTTTGCATAATCGACTCATTTTGCACCGCAAACACCCATCTTGTAAGTGTGGTATAGTTGCCACTTTAAAGATAAACTAACTAACTAACTAACTAACTAACCATCACGTCGTTTCCCTGCAGGGGTAGGCAGAGAGGATTGAACGCCACACTCTTCTATCCTGGCACACCACTTTTGCTTCGGCCACATCCATACATCTTCTCATACACGTTCTACGGTTGTTGCGGCTTTTAACAGGGCCATCCTCAAAAAACACTTTAATTAATAACTTATTTTAATATATGTAATTCTTTATTGTAAAACAAGCAATCCTCGTTGACTGCATTCAAAACATTTTTTAAATTTGTTGGATATTCCTGCCTTTGCTTTTATACACTGCATATGCATTATTTAACATTTGAGTAACTTCAAGGCGAAATACGGCGATTTTCCTACGACGATTTAATTTATTCTGCAGGCAAGTATATTTTTGACGTTTCATTTCTGGGTTAGAATATATGTAAGATTGGAAATGTGTCAAACTCGAACGCATACATGGTGACGTATCATCTATATTCCGTTTGTCACACCCGGAGCTTCAAAAACACAGCACGCAATGCGTGGTTTTGCCATTACCAGTATCAAAAAATAATCAATAATAATTTAATGAAAAGCAGAAGGCAATGGGCAATAGCTAATCTCAGACACTAATAGGTGCGCAGCGGCCACTATCGGCCGCGCAACGGCCAGTACAGCCGACAGCCAATTGCAGACACCAATAACCGCGTACCGAGCGCTAATGTGTAGCCGTCCGCAGGCCCTAGCAACAAGCAATCGGCGATAGCCGATGTACTACATACCTATGCATTATGAAATCATTGTTTTTTTACTATAGCATAATATGTGAACAACATACATTAAAAAGCAGTGCAACAGTTACAACATGAATAAAATATCACCTACGAAAAAGTTAATTATAATACGGTTAGAGAAGGAAAACTAATAAATGAAGCTTCAGTCGCTAAAAATAAATGTAAGTTAAAAAATGTAAAGTACATTAAGCTGATTAAAAAGTAAACAAATAATGTAATGGAAAAAGTACCATTTTTCTAATGAGCACAAAGTAAAAAGCATTTTGAACATAAGGAATTGTCTTAAATAAAATCTTTTAGTTTTAATTTTTATGAAGGCATGCATATTTAATTAATATTTTATCTTTTAATAGTCATATTTTGATTACAACATATTTAATTCTAAAAATAAAAGGACTGAAATATCAATAGGAACTTACATGTCAAGCAACTCATGTTCAATTTCGGTTTCCAATCAATAATACTGATTTTCTTCTTTAAAACAGCAAAATAATTTTGTGCTGACATTATTAATATTTTGAATAAAAATAAACTTAGTTTTCACCACTTTTGTATTGAAACATGTTGATATTTTTCAATACAAAAGTGGTGAAAAGTAAGTTTATTTTTATTAATTATAAAATATTGATTTTGTTATTCTACTACAACCGAATGTAATCCTGAACTGAAATAGACTCTGATCTAATAATAAATTACATGAATAATTAAAATAAAAATACATACCTTCCTGCGCGTAGAAGTCCCACAGCATCCGAGAGACGATTTTCCAAGAGAAGTTTCTGAATCTTCTTTGTGCAATCACCCCTAAAAGGAAATAAAATAGTTCACACCGGAGTCGATCGGATAATGAAAACTAAAAAAATGCAATTCGAAGCAAGCATTTATTTTTAATTACATATGCATTGTACAAATAGCATTATTTATACAACCATGTTATATTATTGATTAGCGTACAAACATATCGACGGCTCCTACGTATAATATCGTAATCCACAAAGCGATGATTTTGAGTTTGTTCTGTATTTCATATGTTTTTAATTATATATTTAATTCCTAGAATGAAATTTTTTTTTTCTATAATAATAAAACGTTACTTATTGCAAAATATTTATTTTTCCTTCTTGGAATTAAAGATATAATTAAATACATATGTGTATACACAAAAAACTCAAAATCGTCGATTTGTGGGTTACGATATTATATGTAGGAGCCGTCGATATGTTTAAATATGCCCTGAACACTATTGTACACAGCTTAAGATAATATATGTTTTTTTCATATAATTCACATGAATTGTTCAAACACTTACTTTTGTTCATCTATATCTTTCTCCAACGTTGCATCAAATGGTATAAAATCAGTGGCAATTTCAGAATCACCATTTAAAATATCGGACAAGTTTTCTTTCAGCTTCTCCCATTGTTCATTTTTCAGCTCTTCTGTCATTTGTTTTGGGGTGGTGTTCTTGGCAGTATCTTTTTTTTCTGGATGAATTAAAAAATGAATCAAAAACTTTTTCTAGTTTAAACAATCATTGACAACAATTAAAGTAGGTACTACTAAATAAAGATTACTTACTTCCTTTCTTGATGGCTTTAGAACGAACTTTCTTCTGCACGATAAGACCATGTTTGCTACAAAATTGTTCAAGCATTCTCAAGAATATGTAGACAGTTTCAATGAGGTCCTTCAAGTAAGCTCTGAAAAATTAAGAAAATCGTACAAGAAAATGAAATATTTTTCTATTACTTGGAATATCAAGAAACGAAATTAAAGAGAAATGGTACTAACTTAGGCATTTTCGTTTCCTCGTACGACAGCAACATTTGAAGAATAAACTCTCTGTATTCTAGAACATAAAATATGTTACTCTTGAGGACCATAGATGATTCCCTGACACTTTGATCGGGACTTTTGTCCATCGCGGTCATGGTCTGCAGGAGTTCGTGATAAGCTTTTAAAGATAAGTGAAGTCTTCGGACCCATTCTACAGTGTTCTTTTTATCCATCATGAGCATTTCATAACACTTCTCCATTTGTTGTTGTACATAGTGAAATGTAGATACTGACATAGTTTCACTGAAAAAATATAAGGTTTTAAAAAGAATCTTAGAGGAAAATCACACTAAAGAATTGATATACATATTATTTATTGAATTGGCGTTAACTTTGTGGAGTGACATTATAATTATATATAAATATATTACTTGTTTAAGACCACTAATGAGTTTAGGAATACATGACTAGTTTCTAATTTTAATTTATATAATCACTTAGTTTTAGTTTATATAATCACCCGTTGATGACAACATCTGCAGTTGTCAAAACTAGTCGTGTATTCCTAAACTCATTAGTGGTGATATCTTTTTATATAATTAAAGAATTGACACCTACAAATATGAGTTATGAGTTAAATGGTAATTGTGGCCGTTATTATGTGCTTAGTATTCAATTTAAACAATGGTTGGTAACCGATGAATTTTAGTTAAAGGTTTTTCTTCCAGTGTAATGTGTACGTTTTATAAGGATGTCCTCCGAATACACTGATCGACTGTGGTTTGTAACTACCAAATCCAATGTACTGTCACTTTGACCGCCAATTCCATATTGAGGTGACGCAATCTCATGGACCAGCCAATCGCAGGATAGCAGTCACTAATACATTTACATTATGCATATTATACACCAACCTAACAATGCATTCAACGTGCATCCTTAAACAGTGGTGATTCAACCAGTAATTAATAATTTCTTAGTATATAATTAAACTAGTTAACTTAGTTTACACCACTAAAATTTATTTGGTAAAACCAACCGGTTTCAGAAACGACGTTCCTTCATCAGTTCCATCATCATCCCAATACTAATTGAACTTTACAAAAATTATAAACAATCATACTTCAGTGATAAGTGTCCAAATGGGGGTAAATAGTGGGGGGTGCGAAAGAAACAGGTGATAGGGTGAAAGGGAACATATTCAAAATAGGACTGTAAGTTAAATTTTTTTTTTCTTACATACAATCTTACATAAATAATTGCATACCAACGTTACATATTATCCTAATATATGTATATTATTATTTATTAGATGTAGCTATTAAATATCTATTCTTGCCCAATAAATTCCGATTTATTGTAGTTAGTAATACTTGGATTGTAGTTATATTTTGTCTAAACCATGGATTTTTGCATTTACCGCAAATTAAACCATCCGTTTTCGCAAAAATTGCCATGATCCAAGATGGCCCTCTAAGATGTACTATTTGATTCATTTATCAAAGAAAAGAAATATTTTTTCCTTCAGAAATAAAGAACAGAAAAAAATGAAAAAAAAATGAAGTAAAACAATGTACCTAAAAATGTAAACAATTTATATTATACTCATAAGTTGGATAGTAATTCCATTTCTGTGATAATAAATACAAAACAATTATTAAATTCAAATAATCTTTTTAAAATAAAATAAACAAATAAAAAATAATAAAAAAATTAATTATAATATGTATACCTATACACAAATGAATATTTTCTATATACCGGACAGCTTTATACTGTATAATAATAAAATCAAATCATTTTTAACATATTTTGATAATAATTTTAATATTATCTATCATACTTTATACTGCAGTCAAAAGAGTAACGAAACAGAAGCAAAATTATTTTGTTTGTAGAAAATATAATCCAAGAGAAAACTCAGTGTAAATTCCTTTGATATAAATGAGTGAAGAAAAAGTCATGTTTTTGCAGCTCCGGGTGTAACAAACTTTAAAACTTACATCACTCTAGAGAGCAATTAGTGAAGATTACACACTACCGCTTTAGTAAACTTCCTAATTGTACCTCTGCAACTATGGCTCTTGGAGAGTTTTATGAGTTTTCAAATTAATATGTGATCTCAGCTAGTGTGATCATTATTCAAAGAATACTTGGTAGCTACATAGTGCCTTCAACGACACTTAAAAAAAATTTCCTAGTTTTTTTACGGTTCGTCAAAAGGTGCAAAAGCATTATTTACATACATTAATCCAGCGGTTTCCAACCTTTATGCTACTACGCTTCCTTAATAGATTAAATAATATAGACACGTTTTGAATAATAAAAAGATAATGAATTGATATTAAAATAAGCATTCATACACTGAATTTTCACTGTTACATTAAGATATGAAGTTTTATTTACTTGTAGACATTATGGTATAAAAATTATTTTATTAAAAAATTTTGGAGCCTCCCCTGGCAATAGCCCGCGCCTCCCCTGGGAGGCGAGCCTCTCAGGTTGGAAACCGCTGCATTAAACACTTATTTATCCAGTATTGCATTAACCAGAGAAGAAATTTAATAACAGTAACAACACATAAAATATACATTTATCATGTCCATGTATGGGAATTATGCAATAACTAATAAATATATTTTTATAAATGTTCACTTTGCATCTGTCACAATAATTTTCATAAAAATTTAGCACCATAAGTCATATAACAATCATCATGGAATACAACATGATGCTGTATTCTTGTACTGAGGATTCTGAGTTCTAAAGTAATTTTTGTAATTTTCTAAAGCCTGAGTATTTTTATGACATGTTTCGTTACAGAAATAGGGCCTCGAAGCTATTTGTGGTGATAAGAAATTAATATAACAAGGATATAAAACATCACTAGATATTTACAGATGGACCATTGGTTTTTTATTATAAATTTTGTAATAATGTAATAATGTAACAATGTAAATAAAATAAAAAATAAAAAATATATATTATTAAATGTATTAAATATGAACCAATCACATACGCAGATAAGGAATATTAAGAAAAAAAAATTACTGAATTTGTATTACCTAAGACAATTATTAATAAATGTAAAACATTATTACTCACCTGACCAGTTTCACTTGAAAATTATAATTTCTATTGAATTCCATAAAGAATTTCATAGCCCACATATAATATGTTTCATCATGCTTCTGAGCTTTTGATCTTACAAGAACATCCTTTACATGGTACATCATAGTGTTGTATGAAGCGTTTAGGAATTCAGTGCAAAACTCTTTCAAAAATAACCTGCGAAAATATAATCATTTTAATAAATAAAAGCACTTACTTTTATTATGCAGGTACATAATTACAAAAATATAATTTCAACAAAATTTGTGCGGTTAAAATTTCTCATAATACAAAAAAGAATTAAGCGAGCAGCGATTAAATTTTAGCATTACCACAGCATCCAAAACTTCTGTTAAAATATTTATGTGTTACAAATTATTGACATTTAAAAATACCTACTTATTATAAAGATTATAAATTACCTGATAGCGAAAGCAGATCGTCGTTCTCCTGAAGATACATCACTAGCAGGCCGTCGGTTTTTTGGTTTCTTACTTCTAATTTTATTTAAACTGAAGTCAAAGTTTGTTACTTTGGTAAGAGGTTTGTGGCAAATCAGACTGTTATCAGATATTGACTTCATATTCTGAACAACAAAGGTACCTCCAAAACGAGAATGCCTATGATGAAAAAAAAACAATTATGGAATTCAAAGTCATCTTCCTTATACATAAATATTGGAGAATTGTAACTAATTTGTGGTAAGTTGTCAGACGTTTGTGGACACAACAAAAACTACCATTGGGGGAACTTAATGGATAATAATTTCAATAACTTTCTAATTTGGAGAGCGTTAGTGATTATTTCAAACTTTACAGGAGAGGAAAAGAAAATTCTATCAATCTGATTTTGTGAAAAATTATTGTATTATTAAACAATTTCCATATATGTTAATCCAAAACACATATAGAAATCATATAACAATAAAATAAATATTGAAAAAATCAGATTGACAGAACATTTGTTTGCCTTTGTGTAAGGTTTGAATTAATCACTAACGCCCTTTTGGCTTTCTATCCTCGATATATAGACTGAAAGCAAAGTTATTGTCATAATAAATTTTATAAAAATCTCTATAGTTTCAAGTCCAAGAATTCCAGTATAGTTTTTAAATATAAATTACAATAAAAATAAATGTTTCATTCAACCAGAGGATATTTGTCTAATAAATGTGTAAAAATATTTAACACATTTCAAATACAAAACATGTTGGGTTTCCTGTCCCTGATGGCGATAAGAGGGGAAGAACTCTACCCCCCTCTCTTAATTGGTACCTTCTGGTAGTGTGACTACTTGCACTAAAGGGGGGATTGGAGTATGATGTGACAATATCATAATTTTTTTATTACTTTATAATAATAACATTTAAAAGATTTTTGTGAATCAAATGAAAATTGACCATTGCATTCATAGATCATTTGTGGAATATAAAAACAAAGGCAGCAATATCCAAAAAAAAAATAATGCAGTCATCGAGGATTACTAATTTATATTGTATTGAATTCGAGATTTTACAGGAAATAAATTTATAGGAAACGTACTAGAAATTTATAGGAGACATGAATTCGGAAGGAATAGATACATAAAATATACAAATCAGTACATTTTACATAAGTATTCCTCGGTAACTGCATTCAAAGCATTTTTTCAATTATTTTGGATATTGCTGTGTTTGCTTTTATACCTCATATTTACTGAAATTATGAATCACTCACATTCAGAGAAATATTATATTTAATGAAACATTTACATTTGTTCCACTAAATAAAATGTCTATAAAACTTGATTTAATATATAATTTAACAACATCAAAAATAGAGAACGTGGAGAACGTATCTTACATGATATCATTTTGAATGGGGGGTTTAATAAATAATTGTGATCGTGACTATAATAAAATTTAAAGAAAATATATATATATTTAACGGACAGTCCCGTCATAAAAATAAAGAATGGTGAAACAACATAAATAAATTAATTAATCTTATTTTGTTATAATGGCCGAGTAAATAAAAATGGTCAATCAATAAACTTTAGAATCAAACTAATGAAATGTAGTAATTGTTGGTAAAAGGTGAGTATACATACTACCAGTTCTGTAAGAAATTCACACAATAGTAACTGTGAACAATATAAAACTAATTAAATAGTAATGTAAAATGTTTGGTAAAAGGTGAGTGGAGAATATTTGTTGGTTTGGGGCCATTCAAGTATTACATAAGCAGAATTTTAGGAATTTTTAACCCCCCTCTTCCCCTTGTCAGCAAAAGTAAGCAAAGCGTTTACTCCCCCCTCCTATGCTTACATAATCATGGTATTTGGTATTTATTTTTTGTATGCAAGTAGGGTTGCCATTTATGTGTTTAAATCAGTCTATTTCTACTAAATATCTATAAATAAACTACAAAAATATCTACCAAATTTCACAAAAAAAGATGAAAAATAGATAAATATGAAGAGAAAATAATTTCCCTACTTCGGTTCTTTCTAACATGACCATAAAACATAGCGTGAGAGCGAGTAAGCAATATCAATTATTTTGGGGAATCTGTGAACATGCTTTTTGCTTTCAAGTATAGAACAAGTAGGGTTGCCATATGTGTTCAATTCAGAATCTACTAAATTTTGCTGAAAAATCAGAAAAAGTGAAGAAATATTGCTGACGAAATCATCATCCCACCCCCCCCCCCCCCCCCCGACTCCCAAGTCATCAAAAATAAGCAAAGCTAACCTACCCCCGATTGCTACTTACGTAATACTTGAATGGCCCCTTTTGTATTAAATTGATAATATTGTAGTATTGTTTTAAATTTGTTTTTCTATATTATGAAACCACAAATACCAGGTGAGTAAATATTTTAATGTGTAATATAATTTAACTAAAAAATTATAGATTCTGGATTAAACAAAACAATGACCATGAAAATTTCACCAATGAAGTTAATTTAAAGTTATTTAAATAGTTATTTTTAAAGTAACTTTATTCAACCTATGCAATATACAGGGCGTAACAGAGATAGTCCACAGTACTTTACAGGTAGATTCCTGCTTAAATTATTAGTCAACCATGATAACCAAGCAAAATTATCAATAGTTATGGAGATATGCGATATCAAAGTTTGCATTTTTTCAATATTTCCGTCATTTTTTGTAAAACGTTGGACTATCCTTACAGTAAGTAACTTATATTGACGATGAAAAATTTATTATCTTTAATACAAGTCAAATAAAATGATAAAAATATCCCAATTCCAATTGAAAAAAAATTTATTGGAGTATCTGCAGGGTTTTTATTACTTTATTTAACTTGTATTGAAACAATTTAATTTTTCGTAATCGATATAGGTTATTGTAATATTTGTAACTTTTATGTTTTTTTAAAAATAAGTCTATATATATTAAAAAATATTCAATAGTTATACAATATAAAACTTCTATATTGTATAACTATTGATATCTGGTAATGGTTTCTTGAACATTTTCGATTCATAATCTGGACAGAAATCCACCTGTAAAATATTAGGATAAGGCTTATAAGGCTCACACGTCTCCACATATTGTGTTTCCGTGCATCACTTTCCAATATTAAGATTATAAAACTATTCCATTTGTGTTGATTTTAAAAGTGAAAGTTACAAAAATAAATAATCCCGATATCTGGTAACAAATGTATTTATTACCTGTTTGCAGAAAAATTGCGAATCTTCTCGTTTCTCTTTTTAACTTCATCAAATCTTAATGCCAACAATTCTTGTTCATCCCTTAACTTTTCATCAACACTTCTTTGTAAAGCGGCATCAGCTAAACTTGTTGGATTTTGCTCTCGCAGTGCTAGAGATATTATTTCTAGAATATGCATAAAGTATGGCTTTTCATTTTCAGATGACATGTACAAGATGACGTCCAGTAACCCTGACTGATTCAACGCCCACAACACCTAAAATATTTAAAATTTAATTAAACATTTTTATGATCAAATGCTTATAAAGAATAAAAGAAACAATAAATGAAATGTGTGCATTACAAAATTTTTATTAATTTTCTATGAAAATTTACAATCATGAAATGTTTAATGATACTTTGCTCTTGTACTGCATTTAACAACATTTTAAATGTAACATTCAAGATCACACTGAAAGATGATGTCTGTATATGTCTACACATAAATCTTACATAAAGCCTTCTTGATATCAAGATTCTTCTAATTTGCCCCTTCCATGACTACCATTTGAAATACATCCAAACTTTACCTGATGAATACTTTTCAATATTAATTGACAAAATATAATTAATCAGGTTATATTCACATTCCTTGATTTATCTATACTAATATATAAAGAGGTAAAGTTTGTAAGTATGGATCTATGAGGTAATCGCCAAAACTACTTATACGATTTCAAAAAATTTTTCACCAATGTTTAGAATGAACTTTCAGGGTTGACATAGGCTATATATCGTCCCATGATAGCCAAAACATTGTAACCGACAAAAACAAAATTTTACAGGAGAAGATTTTTTCTTCTCATTTTTAAGGAATATACTTTATGAACTAAATTTTATATTGAGTATTTATTTTATTAATATCTTTCGCTTATCATTATAAAAATCGTTTAATTCCCACTGCTTCGAGGATAAATGGTGGTTATGTTGTTTTGCCTGGCTATTTGGCGATACCCTTTGTCGCTTACGATTTTGCTCATCATAAGAATTGTGCACATATGGAAATAAAAACATCTGTTTTTTAGTTTTATGTTTTTAATTTTTATGAGGCGCATTTTGCCTTATGAGGGCATTATGAATCTAAATGTTTTATGTTCATATATATATATAAAAACTGTTGAAAAGAAATGCTACATAATTTTAAGAATTAGTGTAGGTTTTTGTATTTCTGGAGGACTCTAAGAAGCAATTTACTTCAAAAACTAATAAAAGGTAATACATATAATGAAGAAGATAGCTATACAATTTGATGGAAATGAGACAGAGAGCATTATTGATATTAATTCATGGTAACAATTAAGTTTTTATAAGAAAACTATTGAAAAGAAATGTGACATAATTTTAAGAATTAATGTAGGTTTTTGTATTTCTGCAGGATTCTAAGAAACAATTTTGTTCAAAGACTAAGGAAAGGTAATACATGCAATGAGTTGTTCTTTATCCCACTCTCGTAAAAACTTTCATTATATAAATCTTACTTTCTACTGTTATATAAGTTCACACTGTCCTCATGGAGTCGCTAACACTTTCTAAACCAACTTATTTGTTAATGTTATGCTACATTATATTATTACTGTACGCGTATGCATAAATGGTTTGCTTAAGCTGTTTCGGGATTCGTCCAGTCACCACTCCTATTACCGAAGAACTAAGTCATAAACTCAGGCACGCTTGATCCTTACGATGTTTTGCCTAACCTACATTTCAAAAAATCCATACTGCATGTAATAATTTGTGTTATTATCAAATTGAGATGATGCGTTTAGCTGTTTAGGGTGCTTTTAACAAATAAAAGCTATTTGAGCAAAATTGTCAGTTACGATGTTTTGGCTATCATGGGACGATATTATCCCATTAAAATAAAAAGGTTTTTCATGGTGACCTATTATAGTTGTTTTTTATGATGCATTTTTTACAAATGCATCGATATTTAAATATTTTCTACACAAATTGATAAAATATGACTAAAAGTTATTAAAAATCTTCGCATGCAGAGCCACGCGGGCACAGCTAGTACATAAATAAAACACTTGAATAAGACCGCTTTTGAGTTTAAGTATATGCTACTAATTTCGAGAACTACAGATGTTCTCATCTACAGGTGAGAATATAAACTTTGCTTTATCTTTATTTCTTCTATATAACATTTTAATAGATTAAGGAAAAGAATGTCACCGATGTTATGTTATCTCCTTTGCACACTAAAATATATAGCTAAATCTTTATATATTTTTTTTAAATATTCAAAAACATTAATAAATAAAAATACCTGATCATGAATGCTAGCATCATTATCAGGTCTCTTTTCATCGTGATCATCAGCTGGAATGTGCAAAATATTTCTCACCAGAATCAAAATTCTTTCTATGATAAGTCCAGAATCCTCGTCTCTTTCCCCTGAATCCTGTAAAAAAATGTTTTTATTTGGAAACAAAATTGTTATGTTCCACTTAATTAACTTAATTAGAAAAATACTTAATTTTTTTTAAATGCTAATGAGCTTTTAAATGCTTATGCGCGCGATATTAAAACGAGAAATCTAATTTGGGCACTTTCTATCATTAGGTATCTACTCAAACTAAAACTCAATTATGATGCATGCAAACTCCTCGGAAATACTTTGCAGAAAGTTGTACTGAAATTACTGGGAGACTGGAAAGGTTTATACACAAATTCCATTACTAGTATTTGTGTGGTTGGGATCTGAGTTAAGTAAGTACAGGAACGCTTCATGTATATTTACATTGTAAATTCATTCCAATCAGTTTGCCAAATACAAAGCAAGTTTGCGGCCAACAATGCAATTGGAAGCAAAGTTTTGGAGTCTATTTAATTTAATGCAAATTCAACTGAAGAACTGCTCACAATTTAAGTATAAATGAATGTAGTTTAATTTAAGTATAAATGAATGTTGCAATGGAAACACACAGTTTTATTTAAGTATATACTTTTAGTGAATCTGTAACAAAGTACTGAAATAAAAATATACAATCAGAAATAGTAAATTATTGGAAATATTTTATATTCAAAGTTACAAAAGTTTATCATTATTATTGTTCGCCTGGCCTACACAATGTATATAATGATTAATTGCCTGTATCCACTAAAAGTTAATAATAGCGTAAGCACTTTGACTCCGCTTGAAAACATAAATTGTATCAATATGTCGAGGCTTTCACGCATTTGTAACAAAAAAATGTGTGTATGATTATTATCACACATATCAATAATTACTGTTTGCTACCAATATATTTCATAACCAAATATATTCATAACAAAATAAGTAGGTAGTTAAATGATGAAATTTCATAAACCTTACAATTTCTAACATCTGAGTAAGCCGCTTGGTGAGTACGGTCCACACATCCGGATTAGTGAAAGAATTGGCCTTATATGAAGACAAATGAGTCACCATCTGAAGATAACATCTCCGACCAGATTTCTCCGTTGGAACCTCCTCGCGATAAAGCAGCAAAGGGGGATTCGTGAGGTTGACCACGAGCCTACAATAAGTCATACGGTAAGTCAAATACACATTTAAATTGTTGGCATTAGAAACTTTAAAAAAAAAATTATCATATTAAAATCAAATATACCTTAAAGTAACATCAAACAACTCTGCTTCTTCAGAATAGTTAATTAAAATTGGAAGCAAGTCAGTCTCCAAAACCTTGGTTTGTCCGAGATGTCTTCTTATTTCATGATCTTCATCATCACGCCTTAAATAACGGATGAGATCCTTCACGGTGTCCAAAGTGAATTCATCTATCAAATATTTTCCGGTTCTTTTATCGAGAGATCCCAAAGCATTGCAAGTAGCAGCAAGTTCGGCCGAAAGGAGAGACGACATCTCAACAGGGGCATGTAACACTTTTTAAATAAATCACTACACTTTTATTGTTTCATCAATACAATAACAACACGGATAACCTAAAAAAGTAAGAAGATATCTAAATCAGTGGTATAAATGCATTTTAATATCAGGTAATCTTTAAATTATTAAATGGAACTCAAAAATTATTTGTTTTAAAGACTTACACAAATTAACATAAGAAATAGTTTCGACAAAACTTTTGACTGTCAACTGTCAATTTTATTCGTTTGACAGTCGAAACGCGGGAAATATTAGTGTTGCACGTTGCGCGATATCTTTTTTCATAATCGTGGCGATCAGTTGCTCGCCAGGAAAGATCGGGGTTGGTTGGTCCATATATTTTTAATTTTAAATGTTATTTTTATGGCAGAAAATATTTGTTTAATTTATATTTCATTAAAAAACTTATTTTTAGTGTAATATTAATGTTATTTAGTCTTTATCTCTAAACTTAGTTTTGGGACAACGTGTTATATTATATTTGTTTCTGAAATCAATTCAAAAATTTTCAACATTAAATTTATTGTTTGATCAAGCACAAAATTGTTTGTCACTGAGCTACGTCATCAATAAAGAAATCTCACATATTTTTTTATAGAGTAATTTCTCTTTTGTCTATAAATGAGTATAAAAATGATTTTCAAATTCAATATTTTAAATTCTCGCCAAAATACGTCACTTCACTAGCACGAGTACGTGCGTCACAACTGTAGGTACCTATAGTATTTTTTATACCCAGTATTTTTATACCCACTAAATGCGCGAGTTGATACGTCATGACCAATTATGTGCGTTTTAATAAAGTCGTATTTTTTAGATTTTTATAACAAAAATTATGAATGAAAACATTACCCCTCATTATTCATGCGGATTCACAGAATATAATCAATATTTATGAATCTATTTCATATATTTCATATATTTTCATTTATAAAGAGTTACCCACATTGAAAAATCGTTTCCAAACACATTGGAATTCATTCATACCTACTCTTATTAATTGGATATTCTAGCCGTTAAAAAAAGTTTTTTCTTTTTCAATTACTTTTTACATTCATTGTCATTTTAAAATTCAACATTTACTAAAATTGTAAGTGTAAATAAATAGATATTTGTGTACAAGTATGTAATGATTGAGCATTCAAATATTATAGTAAAAGTACACAAATATTATCATGGCCCAGAAATAAAGCGGTCTAGGGACTAAGTATTAAAGATTTACGCAAATGCTCAACGAAATACGAGGTCCTTGGAGGTGGTATGAGAACTGGTGAGACGAAAAGAAATGGAAACGAAGATGGAACGAGCAGAGGCGGTAGAAACATTTACATTTTTATAAGGAGGGACATCGTTAATGCTATGATATTATATCTGGCGATAAAAGAATTTCGAAGTGTATAATAAATAACGTGCCCGAAATGTAAATCTATCTTTTCATTTGAATTACAAATAACAACTCCTTAATGTATTTTTAATAGTTTTACATTTTATTATTATAAAATTTTTCAAAATGCCTACGTAACCATCTAAGGGTGATATTAAAAATGCGACTTTGAAATTGATTTGTCGGTAAACTTGATGTATTTAATGATTGCGTTGTGCTACTCTGCGCACAAAATACGTGCGGTAATGATTTATAGCTCCCTTCACGCTCAATTATTGTCCTTAACGCGCTTTCAAGACGATTTTTCGAGAGAAATCTCATCCAGGTACTCGTACCATTTTAACTGTTTATGTCTTACGTTGTCAAAGGTATTCATTCTATTTTTTTTTAATTTAACAATTTATATATATTTTTAATTTAGTAATAATGTAATAAGTTAGTAATAAAGTAAATAAAGTAATAAAGTAAAGAGTCTAATAATTTAAATTAGATTCTTTACTTTATACTGGACAACATTTTTTCTCCAGTATGATTCAAATATTTTTTGGGTATAATCTATCTTTCTAAAATTGCATGTTATACGAGTATGCATGTACCTAATTCCATAATTCTATTTGTTTCTCACTTGGTATCTATAGAGGGTGTCTCATAGCTAGTTGCAAAAATTTTAAAGGTGGATTCCTGCCTTGCTACCTAATGAGGCGAAAATATTCAGTCAAACATGACTTAATTAATATCAATAGTAAAAGAGGTATACAATATAAAAGTTTGCATTTTTTTCAATATTTCTGACTAATTTTTTGCAAAAAGTTCAATTAACATTACAGTAACTTATCAAGTATGAAAAAATCATTAGTTTTAATGCAAGTCGAATAAAATGATAAAAACCGTGCAAAAAATTAAAATAGATTCTTTTTATCGTTTTTTTTTCATTTGAGTTGTATTGAACAGTGCAAAAAATTCAAATAGATTTTTTTTTATCGTTTTTTATCATTTGAGTTGTATTGAAGCGAATAAATTTTTATAATCGATATTAGTTCCTGTAATGATTGTTCAACTTTTTGTAAAAAATAAGAGACAAATATTAAAAAAGAAATGCAAACTTTGATATTGTATATCTCCATAACTATTGATATGAGATGATGGTTGCTTGCACATTTTCGACTCATAATCAAAGGAATCCACCTCTAAAGTTTTTGCTACTAGCTATGAGACACCTGTATATTATTAACTCCTTATAATTCGGTGTCCATTTACCATATTGTAGTGCGAGGATATTTAATAAACATCGTTCAATGTAGTTACCTGCACCTAAGTGGCCAAATTATCTACTACCTCTGAAATTAACAATGATCTTGTTTTTGAAGGAAATGTAAAATTAGGCGAAGTAAACGAAAAATCTTGTTTTATTTATTTAATAATTGCAATATTTTTTATGGCAAAGCTCTATCGTAAATCTGGTAGATTGTATTAATGGGCAGTAGGACACATCAACCAACTTTGTTGTACCATTCATACATACAAGAGTTTTTATTAGAGAGTACGTGGTCTCTAGAATAGGTACACAATCACGTCTGATAGAGGGCTGTACGTGAGGCCTCTCCCTGTCCTCGGGGGTGCTTAAACACACGCCCAATGTCTGCCCGCGGGCCTGATGGCTGCCTAGAATAATCCAACATCAATCATCATTTTTATGGTGACATTCATGCCAGTACGAGTTATGGGGAACGATATATCGTACAATGGAAGTGTTACACATAAAAAAATGAAGTGAATTTTATCAAATCAATATTCTTTATATTTTCAAAACTCAAAATAGAAATTTCAAAATCCGTTATAGGGATATATCCTAGAATGAAAGTGTTACAAATTAAAAAAATTAAGTGACTTTTTTATTAAATCAATATCTATACCTATAAAACTCAATGTCTGTCTGTCTGTCTGTCTGTTCTCTATACAAATCCACGCCGTTTGTCCGATTCGATTCAACTTTTGCATACTTATCTCTTGGGACCCGGCGGGTAACATAGGTAACATTTCCCCCCTATTCTCATACCCCTTCCTCTCCCCCTGAGATATTTTCGATTCAAATCTGTACCGTTTGACCGATCGGACTCAAAATTTGAAAACTTATCTTTAGGACTCGGCGAGTAACATAGGCAATATTTCTCCCCTATTCTCATACCCCTTCCCCTCCCCTGACATATTTTCGATGCAAATCTGTACTATTTGACCGATCGGACTCAAAATTTCGAAAGTTATGCTTTAGGACTCGGCGAGTAACATAGGTGATATTTCCCTCCTATTCTCATACCCCTTCCCCTCCCCCTGACATATTTTCGATGTAAATCTGTACCGTTTTACCGATCGGACTCCAAATTTGTAAACTTATTCTTTAGGACTCGGCAAGTAACATATGCAATATTTACCTCCTATTCTCATACACCTTCCCCTCCCTCTAATTTTCGATGAAAATCTGTACCGTTTTCCCGATCGACTCAAAATTTGGAAACTTATTCTTAATGACTGGGAGGGTAACATTATGCCACATTTCTCACCTATTCTTTTAACCCTTCCCTTCCGCTGATGTATTTTTGATGCAAATCTATACCGTCCGACCGATCGGACTCCAAATTTGGAAACTTATTCTTTAGGACTCGGCAGGTAACATAAGCTATATTTCCTTCCTTCCCTTTTACCTTTTCTCCCACCCCTGATATATTTTCGAAGAAAATCTATAACGTTCGAATCAAACCTTTGTTTCCCCCACAAATTTATTGTCAACTTAATCCTTAACCCGTGCAACGCCGGGTACGAACAGCTAGTTCATTATATTTTCGAAACTGGTAACAACTCGAGATAATCTTTAAATGGTATAACGCCCCATATTCTGAGGAAAACAAAAGCATGAAGGCAGTAGACAAGACAGTAATGCAAGCTTAGGATTATATAACATAATTGCAAAATAGGAGGCAGACACAAGGCAGAAGTAGTGAGCAGTAGGCAAGACATGTAGCGAGACTAGATGAGTCCCGAAACCCGCTCATACGCGATCCAACAGGATCGAGACCGATAGGCATACCGAGACGGAAATGGGCGGATAATTTCAAGATAGGTCTTTAACTTTAACTTTAAGAGGTAGGCCAGTGCCCAGTTGGCTGGACCACAGAGATAACTGCGTTTCAGAGATTCATCGTATAGTCTCACTTCACAAATATCGTCAGTCACCAAATGTCACTTCATTGTCCATTAGTGTTCGTTCGTTATTTGAGTGTATTGGAATCTCCCCAGGAACATTTGAAATGGAATAATTATTAAAATAAAACACAAATTACTTTGTTTTCATCACTTTATTAGATTAAACAATCTACATGTTTCGGGAACAATGCTCCCTACTTCAGGATTATTGTGTACTAAAAAATTTTCAAAAGTTAAACCAAGCAAATGTATTACGGCGAAGGGCGGGTGAGGGGGTTGGTGAGGGGAGGGGGGGGATTCGAGGTGTTAATTGTTATGGATGGATATATGGAATAATATCTGGAGAATATGGAATGTTAAGTGGAAAAATATTCAAAAAGGATTATGCAAAAATTTTATCTGTATATTTATTATATGAGAATTAATATTAGAATAATAATAATAATAATTTTAGAATTAATTCTAATATAATAAATACACAGACAAATTTTTTGCCTAATCCTATTTTGAATATTTTTCCAATTAACGTTCCATATTCTCCAGATGCCCCATAATAATTAACACCTCGAACCCCCCTTCCCTCCCTTCACCGTAACACATTTGCTTGGTTTAACTTTTGTAAAATTTTTAATACACAATAATCCTGAAAAATGGAACATTGTTCCCGAAACATATAGATTGTTTAATCTAATAAAGTGGTCAAAACAAAGTAATTTGTATTTTATTTTAATAATAATGTCACCACAAAGTTCAAGCCTTCGTACAGAAGAAAAAATATTCTTCGAACAGTGAATAATTATTGTTTATAACGTCTTCTATTGTCAGAATCTAGAGTTGAGTTTATGGTTAAAGCTAAAGCTAGTGCGCACATTTACTGTCAAATTGAACGTCGCGCGCTTGAGTTTTTGTCTCCTTTTAGCAATCTCAAGCAGAAGCAGGTCTCTGAGTTTATCGTCAAATAAAAATCTTAACACTTAACGTAGTGGTAGTGAAATTCATCTTACTGCGCTTCATTATGTGGACACGTGCTATTAGACACGAATTTATGACCCTCGTTTTTGAGGGAGGGAGGGTAAAGGGAATTGTGTCTCCTACACAGAGCTGAAGAGGATCGCCGGAGACCGAGCGGAATGGAGAAAGAGATGTCCTTTGCCGCAAACCAATCCCACGGATTGAAACCCAGGAAGGAAGGAACCTGATTGCCCAGACCTGTCCCAGAATTCACAAATAAGTTATTGTCTATTTGAACTTTTAAAACTACGCACAATTTAACCAAAACATACATTTCAGAATAATAATCAATTAAGTTGATATTTAATTCTGTCTAGTCCACGCAAACCCACGGTCTCTGATAAACAGGTGTACCTGGCGGAATTCCGGGAGATTACAGAGATGGCCGACGGCTTAATTTTTGTTTCTTCATTTTATAAATATATAATATTCATTCTGAACTGGTAGGCTTTAGAAAGAGGATTCCGAATTAGCAATAAGTTTTATTGCAGCATACTAATTTAATATTCATTAATTCCGAGTTCAATATTCGTTTATATTTAGGTAAGTAAGTAGATGTTAGAAATAATTTACAAAATCGGTATTGGATCCGGGATCGGAATCGAAATGGGGCACGTTCCTACACTATTCTGTACGTCTCTGATTTTTTTAAACCAATATTAGGTAGGTAATTTAGCAAATGTCACTGTGAAAACAATTTTTTTTATCCAGAAGTTGCATTTTCACCATTCAGAAACGTGTCGTTTGTACTGATTTTATCTATATCCATGTTCAAAAGACTTATATTTACATCCTTTTTTTATTTATTCCCATTCCCATATTCCCATAATACAATAATTACCCGAGTTCCGCAAAATTTAAAATTTTTTATCACTGTATTCATGTACCGAAATTTAAATTTGACAAGGAATTTATTATTTAACGAAGCTTTTATCTTACTTAACTGGGCATTTACAGGTGCGTTTTGAATTAGGGCAAACCTTATATTGTTGATGGATTTGACATTAATATTGTTGAGTTTATTCATGATAATTATTAAAATAGATGAAGAACATAAACGACCTAAAGATGAGAGATTCTGATACTCTTGACACTCGTATAGTACTTACATAATAATAAAATATAAAATATGTTTATACTCAAGCAGAGATAACATAGTTTATGTTTTCCATCCATTTTAATGATCGGGAAAAATCTTTTATGTTCGGTACTTTTTTGCGAAATGAGTATATAATTTTCACAGAGTAAATTTATGTTATCCAGGACTCTCTTGAAAATACCAAATACTAAGCATGTTTTTATTTACATAAGCCCTCATAGATGTCGGGCTGGTCCCTACATGTTTTGAAAGGAGGAACCTAGATACCTACTTCCACTCCCCTTTCGTTGTGATTCGTTGGCAATGGTATCTTTTGTTGTGTAAATAATATAATGTGAATAAATATAGAAAATGTAAGGTTAGTTCACAACACATAGGGCAAGAAACGCAATAAAAGTTTATGGAGCATCGTGCGAAAGTTTTATGGGGAAATATCTCGCTCTGCACATCTATCATGAAGAACAAATGTTGGTAGTTTTATGTAGCCGAAGAATATGCTTGCACATTATATGGGCACGGGAGACGAGGCACAGTAGAAAAATATTAGGTATATATCTTGAATAATTTTATGTCACAGTAAAAATAATTCTTACGTACTTACTTATTCCTCTGTGTTTCAGAAATCTTATAATCAAACGTTACAATGCTGAAATATAGCTATAAAGTCTGTTAATAAAATTTTTGTTCTGCAAGTTTTATTAAGCACACCTACAAAATCCGTAAAGATTTTTTTAATATTATTCAACATTATTTATGTAAGTAGGATAGTGAAATTTCTATTTCAAATATATTTTTTGAAGCTTTCTTGAAATTCACGAGAGATTTTGCCTTCGCTGTGTAGAATTTTGAATTAATACTAAGTGCATCTTCCGACATCTTTTGGCGGCACCGACAAAAAATGTGAAAGAAAAATAAAAACACAACGTTAATATGCTGTGTAATATCTTGTGTGTAGATCACATCAGTGTTAAACAACTTCATATTTGTCATTAAAACTGATTTACAACTTAGGAACGTGCCTTAGGGCTAACTGAATGGCGGCATCCAACATTTTAAAGGAAAATATTTTTTTCAAAAATATAATGTATCTTTTCATATATGTATTGCAACGTGAAAACGTTATCTGAAAGAACTTCACTTCACAGACTGGCTCAGCAGAATCACATGAACCCCAGGCGGTTCTTTTCTACCTTAATGCGCTTTACCATATCTTTCTAGTTTAGATTTTACAATTCTCTGCAGGTGGGAAAGGTTGATTATGTAAAAGAAATTTCAGTTAACAATTTCATATAATACATACATCTTAGACAAGCTTAGAAGAGATGTTATCAAATTCATTCAAAAGAATATCAAGTATTGACTGATTATTGGAAATATGATAAATCAATAAGAAGGTACAAATGAAAGGTTAAATAAAAGCAGTTAATCAATCTTCTGTATTAGCTATTCAAGAAATAAAAATAAAATTTAATTAAAAGCAATATTCCCATATTTGGTTTCATAATGGGTAGAATTTACTCTGTGAAAGTAAGAAAAAGTGTTATAATCATTACTCTCATATTGGGTTTTGTAGTAGGTAGAATTTACACTATTAAATATAAAAAAAAATATGATTTACCTTCTGACATACCTCGTTCACCGCTATGTCAAAATTTAGTTATTTGAGTTTATCTGTAGGTATGCTACTAGCGAGCTCCTCGATCTTTCAGAAGAAAAATTTGTATTAAATATAGATTTGCGGGAACAAGATAGAATTTTGGAACATTAAGGCACAATTTAGTATGTAATCACATTATTTCACAATGTTTATAGTCTGTTTTGTATCTCAGAAGGAGTGTCAACTTAGATTGCACCGCCGATATCCCGTCCAAATGCAACTTTTATAGGGAATTCCAGTTTGACATCAGAGTGCGCACCCATGTTTAGAAATGATAATTAGAGGTTACCGTTGCATCCGAACATATCCCGTGGCGTGAATTGCACTTGGGTGTTTCTATTTTGAACATCAGACTTAAATTGACATCATCTGTGATTGATACCCTACGGCCTCAGAGTCGTCCAGAAATTAAATTTTATAGTGATGGGGAATAAGTCAAGAATACAACCGTACTTGAATTTTGATAAAAGAAAAATTGTCCCTGGTGTAATAAAGGGTCCTGATTACATAAATAAAGTCAAATTTTCCCGCTTGCTGGTTTAAAAGCAGTTATTTCAAGTTTAAAAAATGATACATTTTGACACTTTACGCCATAGATGTCCATATAATCATAGAAAAGAGAACAAGAAACCGTAGAAAATTAATGTTAAGTCTAGATGTTGTATCAGGTAGGGAAAAGGCCAATTTGAGTTAAAAACGGAAATAAGTCTAGATGACGCATTCGTTGGGAAAAGGTCAATTTTGTGGTAAAAACGGAAATAAGTCTAGATGACATATTCGGTAAGGAATAGGCAAATTTTGATTAAAAACGGATTCAAATTCGCAATGATATTTTCTTAGGTAATATGGGGCATACATTATATTGCACGGGGCGCGGCGCAGCGCGTAAATACTGTAAATATTAAGGTACCTGTTTGTAAAATTAAAAATTATATAAATCCCTAAAACTTTAATACAAGGAACCAAATAATTTTATTCACCCGCCTGAAAATATTATTTGGGATACCTAAAATATAATATCCAAGAATAAGTCTGTATGGAAAATAGTATTGTAGGTACGGAAATTTTTTTAAAAATTTATTTATTCGTAAGCCAATAATTACCCGAGTTCCGCAAAATTTAAAAATTTTTATCACTGCATTCATGTACCGAAATTTAAATTAATAACGTATAAATTTTGATGAAGAGATGTATGTAATGCCTAAAGGCAGAATCTTGGTTTACGAAATGGAATCCAGCAGTGATGTGTACCCTGAATCTCTACAGATTAATAGGGCCAGACTTGTTATTTAGACCAAAATGCTGACCATAAATTCCGGGAAAACCTCTGTAGTCTAAATGTGGTGAATGGGATGCTGAATAATTTACAATTTACATGCATTTCAATTTCATTGCTCTCTCCTCTTATATAGTGCCTGTTACGGTTTGATATAGTGCGGAAAATATTTTATTTTGTTTAGAGCAGTAATGATAGGTTGTGGTTAAATATTTTATGTAACTAAAAGTAACATTATTTTTTGGTTTTGTATTTGATGTCCACCCAAGTACTGGAGCATTAATTATTTATAACGTTATTACCGTATCAAAATTAAAATTTGTTCTTACCGCGTGGAAAATAATTTCCTCTTTGTGTCTCAGAATAATAATTCAATAATTTACAACCACCGAACACTAAGATAGGTACGTCATCATTTTTGGTTATATTTTATGTACATTTTTTTAATAATTCAAAAAAACTTGACATTAAAACATCCTCCAAATATTTATGGTTTTTGTGTTTAGTTTGTTGAACTCCATGTATATTTTTAATGAAATTTAAAATAAATTAAATTTTAATAAATATTATTATTAAGTTCTGCGAGTTTGCGCAAAGTTATTTAGTTGTGTTAGTTCAAATATGACAGTTGTTTCGGTTTACTATTTCATTGTTTAACAGTGGGTATACCAGTTTTTCATTCGAGAAAATAATAAAAAAATAATGATAGTTAAATAAACTTTCAATTTTTGCGTGCTTTTTATTACAATATTTAGAGAATATAACATATTATATTTTTTGCCGCTATTTAGTAAAAACTAATAGAACGTTGTTTTTTGATTAAATTAAAATAAGTACAAAAATTTTCATCTTATGTAGGTACAAAATATTGTAAAAAAAAACTATTTCCACGTTTTAACAATAATATGTTGATTCATTATTTTTAAGTATTTATTACATTTTAATAGATTTTTTGCACATTATATACATACATACCTACATATGTGTATTAATTAATGAAACGAGGTATAATCCTACTATTTGTTCATTTGTATATCTATATTAGCATATTCACATGTCAGTCACGATGTAATGCAATGTGCAACACAAAAATCTGTAATATTTTGACGTAGGTACACATTTTTTGTTTGATCATAATCACCATACCAAATAGGTTGAATCATTTAATCCTAATGAAAGATCGAATCGAAGCGCTTTATTCAAAAACGCGGACAATGGCAATGATAGCCTTCATCATCATTTAACAAGTTAACAGATGTAATATTGTGGCAATTTTCTTTTGAAATTTATATTTTCTTTGTTGCTTTGTTTTTTTTGTTGGAATTAACTTAGACAATATTGTATTGATTTTATAATTTATTCACACTGGTAAAATGAGAGATATAAAATATAATACACATCAGATATTTTTTGTAGTGTGAAAATAATGATAACATGAAGATTAAGGATAAGTTAATTGAAAATTTTGATGACAAGTTAAGTCCCCTAATTAAATACGATCCTCGTAGTTCAGTAGATGGAACACTACTTCTTATACTAAGGTTTCCGGGTTCGATCTCGGTGAGAAAACAATATATGTTTATAAATTTTTCAAGCCTAGGAGTTTTTGTGATGTGTTTCGATACGGTGATTGGGCCTAATGTAGCGTTATTTTTTAATTAGAGCTTTTTCTAAATTTCGATTAATGAATGTAGCGAACAAACGTCGATTAGGTGATTCACATATTGGATTGAGGTTGAAAAAAATTAATTTAATTTTTTATGTATATTATACCTAGTATTCTGTAAGTGTCTTATTAAAAATAAAATATTTAAAATAATAAAGGTATGTTTTAATAAAAATATTAATAAAAATATATAAAATAATAAAGGTACATCAAAGCTTTTTTTATTAAAAGGTACACCACCTTTACATTTTCGAAAATTCAGTTTAATTAAGAATAATTTATACCATAACTCTTCAAATATTCCAAAAATTTGCTGAGTTATAGCTATTTGAAGCTAGCGTGGTGGGTAAATTTTTAAATGAATTACATTACTCTTTTGCGTTTTTCTCGAAACACCCTTTTCCAAATTTGTGGAGATGTTATCTCAAAAATCATTTAGCTGATTTCCCTAAAATTTTGCACACAGTTTACTAATAGTATTGTCTACGATAAAATGAATTGTTTGCTTATAATAATTGTTAACTTTTTTTTTTGATTCTCTTTTTTTGAAAAAATGAAAATTATTTTCAATCTGAGCTCATGTGTATCTACAAAAAATAATTCAATTTTTTTCGATACGGTGCATCTTAAAGATTAGATTATTTAATAAGAAAATAATTAACTTATTTATTTTACTCAAACGTTGAAACGCTACGCTGGTTACATGATTATTTTCACAATGTTAAAAATAATTTGTTGAAAAATATTTTCAAAGAATTTTATATGTGCAATAGTTACATGAAAAAAAGAATTTGAATGTATTTTTTCATACCTCAAAGTCGTGCAACCCCTCAAAGGTCACGTTGTTCTCGCCACTTGTATGATATTATAATAAATGTGAAAGCATCCCCTCATAAGATAAAATATAATTTACAAGCTGTAGGTGTGCGAACATCTCTCTCCGAAAGTTACGAGCACCCTTGTCCGCCACCGCCGTGAAGTATGTGTGTAAGGATAATGCATTCGGTGCATTAGGCAGACGTTGAACTTTTCACATCATTCTTGTTAACATACTCCTTGGGTGACTAGTTTACTTGGACGTGGGTTGTTGGGAACTTTATCCCGTGTTTAGCGAAATATTTAAGGGTGAGTCAGTTTGCGCGGCGCGCGACGGCAGCGCGCAGAGGTCCGTTAACTGTTAGCGTAATTCGTAACCGTAACCCTTTACCTACTGAGTTGTTGCGAGACCTAATACTATAATAATAATAAAATATGCATATATTTATGGATATTTTTGTAATTAAACAGCACAATTTTTCGCATACGTTTGATAATGTTGAATGATTTTCTTTATCTTTATTAGAAGAATACAGTTCTACCAAAAACATGAGTCTCACAGTAAATCAGCAGAATAACAAATACATGGTCATACAATGCACCCACAGAATATAAATGCACCCACCCAATGAACTCTCTCATGGGGAAGTCAAAATTTTGAAACGGTACTAAGATTTAGCTTCAACCTGGGCTCCCTGATAACAGACAACAATACTACAGAGGAGATCTAGAAGCGCATAGTGAGCACAAATCGCTATTTTGTTCCGCCTACAAAAGCAGATAAAATCCAGATTGCTGTCCAAAAATACTAATATGTTAGTGTACAAAACGTTTATTAGACCAGTGCTCACATATGCAGCTGGGACGTGGGTACTAAGAGGAATGAGTGATCACTGGACGTTTTTGAAAGAAAAATTTTGAGGCGTATCTTTGGACCGGTTCTATAAAATTACAACAGTGAGCTATATATTCTGTTTATAGAGCTAAACGTCATAAAACTTATAAAACAGGGAAGATATCGGTGGCTGGATCATGCGAAGAGAATGACCGAACATCAAGCACCAAAGTTCCTGCTGAACTCAAGACCGATAGAGAGAAGAGGCAGCTCCAAAGGGAGGCCAAAATTAAGATGGAGCATCTTCAAAGACAAATCTGCCTTGGAGCTTCTAAACTGGAGAGAACTGACACAAAACCAAGATGACTGGAGGAAGACCCACCAAGTGAAGTAATCAAGGAAGGTAACAGTTAGCATTTCTTTCTTTTTTATTTATTTATGGAATCTCAATAGTATAATGGTTTAAGGTTATGTTACGGTGGATTCCGTCAATCTCCCGTCCTCTAATGAAAAAATTAAGGAACCTACGCCTCCCCATCGACTAACTTAGCTAGAACAGGAAACAACAGGGTTGGACTCAATTCTCACACAGCATATCTGTGACGCGGTCTACCAACTCTTCAAGCTCCCGTGAATATACTAAAGTAGATTCATGAACAAGGTTATGAATCTACAATTAGAAGACTACAATACAAGTAGAATTCAAAATTTTATTTTGACAGAAAACCCGTACAAGGTTTACAATATTCACCGTCATAATGGACAGTTGTTAGGTACACCAATAACAGAAATCCAAGACACAGAACAGAATGCAAAAATAATGCAGAAAAATAACTATAATTAATCAAAAGCACAACAGAAATGACAAAATAAATCAAAATAAAGAGAAATATTAAATAAAACAAAGTATTTGGAGTAATATAAAGTTTAAAAAAATATGACAAAATAAACTAAAATACAGAAAAATAACTAAGTAAAAATCAATATATATATATATAAAAAGAAACCCATGTTTCCCTACCCGCCAAGTTTTCTCCACAACCAGCCTCAACCACCCACTGGTGGTTATGGTGGCGGATAGCCCTTGGTGTCACATCGAAAATATGCGAGTTTGGTGGGGGTGGCTACGCGTGGGTGGGAGTGGGTGACGAAAATGTGCTTTCTAGCGCATTGTTTTGTTATGGGAAGGCCGCAAATGCTTCAGATTGTTTCAAAATAGGTGCGCCGACTGTGTCGGTGTGTCTAGAAGGTTCCGGAAAAACCTGCTCTAGAAAGTTCTGGAAGGAGAAGGTTCTAGAAAATTCCCGAAAGTTCTATAAGGTTCTAAGCTGAGTGGCGTAATGTGTCGGTGAGTCTAGAAGGTTACTGTGCATTCGATAAATTTCTTGAAAGTTCTGGAAGGAATATGTTTTAGTTCTGTGACGATCCAAACAGTGTACTAAAAATCTACGCGTGCGAAGTCGCGTGGGTACAGCTAGTACAGTTATAAAATCACATAGTCGGGATTGCCCCGGAACAAACAGCCGGCAGCGTGACGCGTGAACGTACATTCTCTTTTTTATTTTCTTGTTTGGTACAAAATCCCAACAATAATAAACAACTTTGTCACAACATAAATGTATTTAGAAATGAAATTTTACCTAAAATAATTATGTAATATCTCATTTCTTTAGTTTCTAAAACTTTTAAGATGGTATTATTATGAGAAGATATCATCAAATCTATATTATTAAACAAAACAAAAATTAACATTTTTAAATACCACTACGTCACGAAAATGGACAGGGATAGTTTAACTACAATAAAAAAGAGAATGACCCAATTACGTTATTTTATATGGAGGTGTTTATCATGGATAAATAAATAGACATCATTAACAAATTTTTGATTTGTTTTTTCTTTTAAATACATAAAAGGTTTTTTACGCGCGATCGCAAGTCCACATTTTTGGACATGACTGCTTCAAGGAATCATCGCGGAAGTCCAATATGGATAGGAATAATAAATAACTATAAAATATAAAAAATCCCACCAAATAAAAGAACCGGAAAAAGCCAAAAAGGAAAATAGATGAAAATAGAAGAATAGAAATGGCAGTGAGAGGAAGATGGGTGAGGATTGATAGGATCTAATCGGAAGGAGATGGAAAGGATCGAAGCCGATTGTGTGTGTGTGTGTGTATGTGGTGAGGGTATGTGCTAGGGTTGGAATTTTAACCGGTAATACCGTTTTTTATTTATTAACCGTTTTTTTGAGGTTTGTATCAGATTACATCGTTGATTGGCAACTAATTTTTCGCAATTCGACGGGCAACCATCGGCACTAGACAACTGTTATATATTAGTTACCAATCATTAGTAACTAAGTAAATAATAATTGTAAAAATTTTGTGTTAAGAATCTTTAAAAATTAATAAACACTATGTTAGTCAAATAAACACATATAAAATGAGTTATTGTGAAGTGGACGGCTTCATAAAATGGAAGAAAATGTAAGAGTTGAGGGATGAAGTGAAATGAAAATACCGTAAATATTTACGTAAGTTGGAGTATTACTGTATTCATCATTGTAGTTGTAACGCAGATATTCTAATAAAATAATTCCGACAGGAATATACCCGAAGATTAGTAAGATGGCAACATCCATCACTAAAACAAAATTGATTATTTATAGTTTAATACTTTAAGCTGTGAACTAATATTAAAATGGATTTCTCCATTAAAAATGGATTGGATGTTCTAGCGCCATCTAGTAGGAACTATTCAATTTCTTTAAAACACATCCTAATTGAAATATGGTCGCTTATAACGGGAAAAAATAAATTCTTCAGTTCTAAGTGTATGTATATGAATTCGACGTGTTATTGAGCTTAACTGATAATACTGTCTACGTGCAATAGAAAGTTCTGGGTTCGAGTCCTGGTAATGTCTTTATTTTTTAGATATTATATTATTTATGTGTCCATATAATAAATAAAAAATTATTTCATTATCATTGTTATAAATTGTTGGAGATATGAACAAAATACATACCTATATCAAAGAAATGGTACCAACTGCAAGATTACATAACTAATTACATATACATTACATAGCGATGAAATAACTTTTTTTTAAATATCTTGCAAAAGCATTTTTAAACATCGGCCAGATGTTTAATTTTAATTTACCAAAAATCTATTTTGAGTACAGGGTAAAACTGGCACTTTAAATAAAAAACAGTTTCATATAAGATTCGTAATATTAAAATTCTACTGAATTTCCTAATTAAACTTAATTTAAACAAATTCATTTAAAATGAATTCTTTTATTGCGAAGATACAACAGAATTTCTATGCAATGAGACGACAAAGGAGTGCCAAGAGCCAAATTGTCGTACATCTATCACATTATATTCATTTCTTCAAGTAAGGGGAAAAATATCTTTTCAACAACTACTACAAAGCTACTATAGCATTAGTTAAAGTACTTTTCAATAAATTAAATTTTTATATTCGTATAACTTTTTGGGTTCGTCTTTAGTTTGGTATTAATTTATTAAAAAAATGTGTAAGAATATCCTCAGAAATAATTTCACTATGTGAATTTGTTTCCGAGATTTGTCGATGAAAATTTACGTTTTATTCTTGCCCAATGTCACAAATTAGAAGGTTAAAAGAAAAATAAAAAAAATGTATTAATACATATTTGTATTTTATTAGATAATTAAAGAATTTATGAATGTTTAATATAAATAAGTGTAAGTATTCCAGTTTGTCATTGAGCAGATACATTATACATTTGATACGACACGAATATACAGTAAAGGTTAATTTTAATCTATACCTATAAAACTCGATGTCTATCTGTCTGTTCTCCCACCTATTCTTTTACCCCTTCCCCTTCCCCAGATATATTTTCAATACAAATCTCTACCGTTCGACCGATCGGACTCAAAATTTGGAAACTTATTCTTCAGGACTCGACGGGTAATGTTGGTGACGTGTTCTTCCTATTTTTTTACACCTTCCCCTTCCCCTGATATATTTTCGAAGCAAATCTGTACCGTTCCACAGATCGGACTTAAAATTTGGAAACTTATTCTTTAGGACTCGGCGGGTAATATAGGTGATATTTTCACCCTCTTCTTTTACCCCTTCCTCTTCGCCAGATATATTTTCAATACAAATCTCTACCGTTCGACCGATCGGACTCAAAATTTGGAAACTTATTCTTCAGGACTCGACGGGTAATGTTGGTGACGTGTTCTTCCTATTTTTTTACACCTTCCCCTTCCCCTGATATATTTTCGAAGCAAATCTGTACCGTTCCACAGATCGGACTTAAAATTTGGAAACTTATTCTTTAGGACTCGGCGGGTAATATAGGTGATATTTTCACCCTCTTCTTTTACCCCTTCCTCTTCGCCAGATATATTTTCAATACAAATCTCTACCGTTCGACCGATCGGACTCAAAATTTGTAAAATTATTCTTTAGAACTCGGCGGGTAACATAGGCGATATTCCCCCCCCCTATTCTTTTACCCCTTCCCCTCCCCCAGATATATTTTCAATGCAAATCTATACCATTCGAATCGAACCTCTGTTTCCCCCCAATAAATTTATTTTCAAATTTATTTTTCTTAATCCTTCACCCGTACAACAGCTAGTTCCATATATAAGTATTTACATACTAGTAATAAAAAAAACTTTTTTTTCTCAAAATAAGTTTTTTTTAACGTTTCGTGCAACAATTATTTCCATAATTATTTTTTTTTTCAATGAAATATATTAGTACATACATACAGCATACAGTGAGTAGGTACGCAGTTATATACTATAAATATATTTTTTCAAGTTTAACTAATAATGCCTCACAAAGTAAAACCTATTTTGGGTCAGTTATATTACTCAATTTAAGGTTTTTCTTATCCTAAGTCAACATAAACACAATAACGGGAGTAAAGTGGTAGATAAAATAATAAAAATTAAATTACCACAACAGATCAAACAACTGACCATGACAAATTCAAAACAGACATGACAAAAATGCTAAAACTCGGCCAACTATAAAAAAATTATTTTGTATCTTAATTATATTCCTATATTGAATCATGTAAAAATGTTATCCATAAACCTTTTTAGGTTTCTATTATATTTTAAATAAAAAAAGATAAATTCAGTATGAATGTAATATCGACATAACGTCATGACGAAAGACACAACATCACCAAATATCCTACCACGTCACATAAAGGCCAGAAATAGGTGAGGATTTGCCAGCTCAAGGGTCAGGGGTGGATCGCTTCTTCTGCATATCTTTTTATTCTTCAGCATATCTGAAAGGTTTGTTTAGGTTTTTTTGATCTGATAATTACGAAATCGCAGCCACACAGTGGAGGTGGACTCATTCCTTCCTCCCCTTTGTTGCTGTGAAAGTGAAAGGCGGAGATGGTCCTCCGGCCATGAATCACTACGAGATGCAGATGATCTCGGGCCACGGGCAATTTCTGAGTAAGCTTTATGATTTGGGACTTGCGCGCGACCCGTGGTGTGTCTGCGATCGAGCGCGACAGACGCCGGAGCACATTCTCTGGGAATGTATCATCATGAGGGACGCACGAGAGAATATGATTAAGGACTTAGTGGGAATAGGTCATCGTCCGCCCCGGAATAACGATTTCCTGAGCTGTGAAAGAAACCTCAGACTTTTCCGAGAGTTCATTAGAGCATGGGTCTCCCACTGGGAGATGTTAGGAAGACCGGCCGCCGGGGAGAGCTGAGAGAGTAATCTCTAAGACGCTCTTTTGTGGTTTGTTGTGACCTGGACATAGTCTACTGGTCCGTGGTCGCGGTAGCGGTACCAAAATATATCTGTGACGTCCTTTCTCCCCTTCTGGGAGTGGCTGTAAATACTATGGTCGCCTTTACTGCTTCTCTGTCGGGCTATTGAGTAGCACGTATACGAGTTATAAGATATTAAAGTATTGTTTTCTTTGTATTTATTAGGTTGTTGATGTTATGTACATTATTCCTTTTTAAATAAACTCAAAACCCAAAGATGCAGAGAGGGATGGATAGTCGAAGTTAAACTTTGATCAATAATAAATAAATTCACGGGGTGATTTGCTGAGAGGAATTGATAAGGAAGTAAACACTTCAATAACAGTTCCGGGATAGGGTGGGTCTCCGCCCCTTTCTGCTTCTCTTTTTTTTTCAGCATATCTGATCTTTTGAACCAATCAGTTATACCACATTTAAAATGGCTATTTTACAATTTCCTTTGTTTTGTTTGTTAAAAACAAAAGAAATTAAAAATTGATTGATAAAAATTAAAGATTGAAAAAAAATGAAAGAAAAAAATGAAAAAGTAAAAACAATTCCCTTTGTTTTGTTTGTTAAAAACACGTGGAGAAATGTATTTAAAGTGTATTTGTCCTTAATAATTTTATATATAGAAAACACGAAAATAATTATGTTTGCTTGCTTGGTAACTCATGTTTGTTCTATTTTATGCTACATAATTTATTTATTTTTCCGCCCTCAAGGCCTTTACATGGAAGAAATTAGTAAACAAAAACAATTATAATTAGAATATGTTAAAAAATTATAGTGAAAAAAAAATTGCGGTCATGGGTAACTTATTAAACATTTGAATGCAAATTAAAACAGCACTGCTATTTATACTAAACAAATCGACAGAATTTAATTCGTGTACAGCATTCTGCGATCTGTATAAACAATAATTATTACGTTTAATTTTACTTTTTATTCTATTATTTTAACCCCAGGAAACTTCACTGGTCATATAAAAATAAAGTATGGACACATTATGTATTAATTGTGCCTACTTTAGGTTTCTTAAATAAATAAATAAAAATTTTAAAAATCTTAAAATTAGAGAGGGAAGCATCTTAAAATGGAGCATCATATCTCGTGCCATAACGGCAGGGTACACGTTTGATGTATTACTAGTGCCATCTACAAGCACCTTTAATATTTTAAATGAAAACAGATTATCATAAAACTTAATATTCAAAATTTTTTTAATATAATAGAATCGAAAGCAAAAATTCTCTTTTATCTCTTATTTACTAGGTTTTTTTAAAGAGACCCGTATACGGCGTACATTTAACATAGATATTCTTAATATTTTAAAACTAATTTTAAACGTCTTTGAAAATGAAATATAACAGGGTGGAATATCTCTTAATCACTGGACCTAAAAACATGTCAAATACATTTTATTTTAATAAATTAACTCGATGTATGTGGCAAAAAGTTTAGGTTGGTGAAAATTCATCGAGTCATTAAATATGGCGCGGATAATTAACGTTTTTTTCCAAGTGCATAATTACCACAGCCTCCGTGTCGTCTGATTGGGGAGACGATTGCCCACATTTTCCGCCCGCCGCGCCGCGATGTTCGGACGATCGCGCCCCCCCCACCCCACCGCCGTTCCCCCACATGACGGCAACCTAACCGACTTCCGCCGTCTCTCTGTCGTGATTCCCGCGCCAATTTTTCCTTTTCCCGCCGGGATGTCTGCCGCACCGGCGCTGCGCTCGTTTTTCATCCAATTCCTACGGCCCGCTAAGGGTAAGTCCCCGGGGATGCCGGTCGGGACAACGGGAGCGCGGCGTCGAGCAAAAACGTAATTCCATTTTCATTTTGGCCCGAATCAGTGCGGCACATTTAATTAACATTTTTACTCGCTGTCTTTGTATTAGTAATCAGTTAATATTGACGAATTCGCGGGTGAAATCACACGAAACGAAAATTCAAGCAGCAAAATTTTTAGTTCGGTGGAATGGAATTTAATGAAAATGAATATTTTTTATCTAAAAAACTATTAACTAACACATATCTATCGTAAAAAAAACAATTTGTTAGTTCCGTATTCATATATTTATTTATGTTATTTAAACACTACGACCTAATTACAATAGCGGAACACCTCACAAAAATACCCAGACTTGAAAAAATTGCATTGATGTATTGTGATCTCACCGGAAATCAAATAAGTCAGTGTCATTCTCTGTGTCAGAGTATGAGGGCCATTTTATTGTTTATTTATTTGGGTACTCCTCCTTAACCTTCGACATAGTGCGGTAACAATTATCCGTGAACAGCCACGATGTCAATTAATGTAACCGCAAGTAAAAATGCGTTATTTATCAAAAATTATTTACAATTTCAGTTATGCAAATTTATTATAAAGAAATTAAGGAAAAATGTTACAAAAAAACTGTTCACATCTTACAATCGACAGCAAGTTTCTCTTACATAAATGTTACCAAATATTTAAGAAATACATCCAAAAATTCACTGTATTAATTGCCAAATTTGGACAAGGATGACTGAATGTTGAGAATATTTTTCGGAACTCGTTGGCGTGGGTATTCTGAGACGTACTTCGTCAAGAAGAGCAGGACTGTCGACTTGGGAGTTAGGTATTAACTTTTGCACATGGAGTAACAAGTTCATCAGTTTGATTAATGACTGTCATTAATTATTGAACAATTTTGATTGGTTGCTGTTTTATTAATAAATAGGCTTGCTGTTAGACTAATGACGCTTTTTTACTCGGAGCTCTTATTTTAATTGCCATCTCCACGTTGCGCGGACGTGGCTTTAGAGATCTCGCTCTTTCCCGTCCCCCGCCGTCCCCGCCATCTGTTACACTTCTGAAACATTAAAAGCCGAAGCTCAAGTTGGCGGGGAAAAAGGTTGACATTATTAAAACTTCCATTCTGGTGCAGTTAAACATCTGTCATGGGGAATAAGAAGCTGTACATCGCCGGCTCTAGTTCTTGCACCGAGCCGTTTGTTACATTCTCACACGTTAATGGACCACACAGATCCGGCTGGTCTTCTTTACGATCGGACATTATTATCGTGATAATTTTTAATCAAAATATATCAAAAAGAAAATAAAATATTTATCTTAAGTCGTTATAAAGTGACGTGAATGGGTACAGCATGTTCAATATTCACATAAAAAAGATTATTAACAAGTCGTTAATGATACAGATACATTGTCTTCAGCTGTACTTGGCTTAAAGTTCATATAATGTTAATAAATTGGAGGAGCGTGCACTCATGTACGCGCGGTAGAAGTTATACTTCTTTGGCGTGATTGTGGTAATAATTGATATTTATATTAATATTATATTTGTTTTAAATGTATATTATAATACGATAATACGACTAAATAATTTTAAAACTTTTTATAATTTTTCTTAAACATCATTCTTTAGATATATTTTTTTTCATAATTGTCTCCTTGCATCATTATTATTTCCTTTCGCCCACAGACTTGTCAAAAGAAATCATGCGAATAAATATTGATTTGCTAAGCTTATGGAATTTTTATTTTATTTTTTATTTGCAAAGTTAATTTAGTTCTATATTATATTCTATTACATGGGTTATGAATGCAAACACAGCAATATCCAAAAAAATTAAAAAATGTTTTGAATGCAGTCACCGAGGATTACTTATTTAAAATATAGTAAATCTTGATTTTATGTATCTATCCTTTCCAAAATCATGTTGCCTATAAATTTAAAGGCTATGTTTCCTATAAAATATCGAATTCAGTAAATTATAAATGAGTAATTCTTGATGATTGCACTCATTTTTTTTGGATATTGCTGCCTTTGCTTTTATTCCCCACATACTTAATAAATGATTTTACATTAAGACATATTGTAGTGCATAAACATTAGTCACTTAAGGTTTTTCATAATAAACTTTTTGCTCTCTAATTTAAATTGATTTATATATTTATATTTTTCTAGTCTTTTGTTTTTATATTTAAGCAGTATTATGAAGTATTTCGTTTTTCTTCTGTAGTCCTATTTACCAGTGCTTTTTTTACCAAAACATTATATTTTTTTCTCTGATTCACTGATTTTAATTATAATTCATTCAATATTTTTATGGTTGTTCTTCTATTGCATTTCAATATTTTACGAATTGCTTTGTTTTGTAAGGTTTGTACATTCCTTAGCATTCTTTCGTTGCTTATAAATAAAATGCTGAAAACATATTTTTTATGTTTATAGCCGTTAACTTTGTGGCTGGACATAATTATTAATTATTTAATATGCGTCCACCCTGACAAAGATACATTGATATCGAAACCTGTAGACGTAGAGTTACTCCAAGTGTTCAATAAAAAGTTATTTAATTAATTAATAATGGTTAAAAAATACTAATTAAAAATTCAGTATGCGCGAGACTCAAAGTATTGTATTTTCATGTTTTGTATTTTTGATTATACAGTTTCTAATTCTTCCAAGTAAATACAATTTTTTTGCAATAAATGAAGAATATCAAAGTAATTGTAATTTTATGAAATTTGTAGTATGTATCGTTATAGATATATGAAAGAAATAGCCTAGATTGGTATTACAAAACTTGGTGAAAATAAGGTTAGAACATTGATTGGACAGGGTATCCAGTTTGTTATTAACTTTGAGTGTTATTAGATCCATAATTTTTTTGTGGATGTAAGATGGTGAGGCGATACTTTTCTGGAAATGTTATCACATATATACCTACTCGTTTTATTAAGAAAAATCAATAATAATCTTAATTTACTCTATCAAAATATTTTAAGTAACCAGAATCTTTCTCGCAGTGCATTCACGTAACCGGTGGCCAACGTTGCGTATATACATACATGCTGCTCTGCAGGATTTTGGGGCAAAATTTTCTGACGAATTTTTCCTCTATTTATCTGTTTGCAAATTTATTACATATATCAGATCTTAAAATATCTACAGAATAAGTTTTTTTATTGTGTTTATTTAGATAATAATTATAAACCGTCATTTAAGGTGATTAAAAAACACATTTTTGTACTGAAGATTCGTTGCAGCGTTGCACAGTGGGAAAATGTGAAAAAAAAATTAGCGTACTATATACTGAGATGTATAAACATAGGATGTAACGGAGGTAATCAACTTGATTACAGCTAGATTTCTGCCTAAATTATAATTTATTATTCTCCCTAATTATCAATAATTATGGAGATAAGCGATTTCAAAGCTTGCATTCTTTTTTAAATATTTCTCACATATTCTCTGTAAAATATTGATCATCATTAAAATAACTAATATGCAATAGTACAAAATTTTCGCGAATAAAATTCAGATAAAGGGGTTAAAATTTCTGCAAGGTTTCAATCATTTTATTTGCCTTGTATTAAAGTGCCCCACGTATTTAAAATAATCATCTGGTGAATTTAATAGTTCGGAGATACTAGGGGATCATCCAGCCACCACTAGGACACGAGAATTATGAATAAAATTTTATTTTATTTGTTTTATAAATGGATCAGAAATTTACAGAAAACAGCAACTTACACTGAGTTGTCGGTAAAATAAATGTCGGTAAATTTTCAATCCTCAGGCCGCCATTGGTAGTGACAGTTTTCAGGCTGTCAAGCCATTTTGATAGTTAAATTTCCAACGTGCCAAACGCATATTCTCCGATGGATAATGTAAGTTTAGACATCTGCAACTATTCTCCTACCTGAATTGGTATTTTAAAATGCATTCGAGATTTTTTAAGGAAATAGAAAATTGCGTAGGGTTAGAATTGCGTATTATCATGGAAATGAAATAGGGTGCAAATCAACTAATGTTAGAAAAAATGTGTTGCTGAAGGTTCTTATAATAGATTCATTACAAGAATTGAATGAATTAAAATTAATTGAGAGTAATAATTTTGAAATTTTCTCAGTTATCAAAATTTCCCGTTTTCAGAAAGTGATTAACCTTATATTTGGATCATTTTTGTTCGTTTATTGATTTCAAGTTTTTCGAGTAATTTATTCTGAAACCTTTGTAAAGTTGTTGGCCCGTTATTATCGAGCGGGCCATGGTTTTCCTTGAATTATTATTTGAAGACAAGGCATAAAAGATCTCTTCTATCAACTGCCTTGTTCTCGTATTGCATAGACGCTCAAACCAATAACTTCACATTGAGATTAACAACACAAAACTATTAAGAATATAAATGTCGATTTCATTTCTCAAATACATAATACAAATTTTTTAGACTATTTCCTCATTGCGGAAATCCACAAAATGAGAATTGGAGAACCTAAAATATGTTCAAGGATACCCAAACTTTTGTCATAATGAATAAAAATGATCATTTTTGAGCTTAAGTGTTTTGAATTATAGGAACGAAAAATCAAATTTTTATTTCGTAATGGGTATATTAATAATAAATAAAGCAATTTATTTTACCTATGGACAAAATAGTTGTATATTAATTTATTAATATTGTCGAATTCAATGCAAATCGCTGGAATCAGGAGGAATGGGTGTAAATTTAACAGGATTTAAATGAAAGGAGAGATGGACTGGTAGAATGGGAACGATTAATGGACTGTATACGAGATGGAAGGAAACAGGAAACTCACCGGCGGCAATCTTCATTTTCCTCCAGTAACGGACGAGGATCGAACTCCGATGACATAACTGAGGCTAGTTATTGTATGAATATCGTTTTTGGCTGGAAATTAGTAAACAGGTGAATTGATAAATAGACGTCTGAAAATTTATAAGCAGACGTATAAAATTTATTTGATAATTTTTTCCGAGAAAAATAATTGTAATACGCATCTCCCCAAAACCATTTAATTACAAGAGAATCATAGTACATACAATCATTTAAATAACTCGTTTACACGTTATTTATCCTCTGTTCAAAAATGGCCTGAAGCGCCGAACAGCCATAACATGTAAATAATGTATTACGCAACAGCTATAACATGTAAATAATGTATTACGCAACAGCTATAACATGTAAATAATGCTTTACGCAAACTAGTAGCGGTAAATAATAATATTTATTTGGAATGTTTGATTAATTTTAAATTTCATAAAAATAAACATACATTTCTACAAACTTAACACATAACCAATAAATAGATATTTATCTAGCGACGTATTATTTATCCAGAAAAATGTGTAAGATTCAATATTATTAAATTTAATCTGTAAGCATATTTCTCCAAAAAAGGAAAGTGTAGACGGTTTCTCTTCTTCCTGTTGAAGTAATCCAAGATCAGTCTGGATTAAATTCACAATTCACTTATTGTTCTTCATATCCAGATAAAGTATATGAGACTGATTCCAAATCCGCAGAATCCGACAGCGTGAAAGCTTTTAAGAGGATTGCAGCCTTTCTGGTCGACTTTGTGTTGCTACAATTCCCAGGGAGAAAATAAAAGTTTGATCGAGCTTTGCGCAGTATTCTTATTAACACCAACACAAGATAGAATATTGATTGGCCCAAAATCATTCAACCGTATGGCAGGCAACACGAGAGAGCAACAAAATACATATTCAATCAAAACAAAGCCTGGAAGTGGGGATTGTTTCTTACTTGCAAGATTTTTTGCAATTTGCATTCTTTTAAGATCCTACTATCCTGCTATATTCCAACAACCCATTTATGTTTGCTTAGTATTTAAAAATCAATTTTAATACAAAATAATCTAAGACACAGAAGTCATGTGTATATATTGTACTTACATTATACTTTATATATAAACTAGCTGTTCATACCCGGCGTTGCACGGGTTAAGGATTAAGTTTAAAAAAACATTCTGAGGGTAAACAAAGCTTCGAATCGAACGGTATAGATTTGCGTCGAAAAAAATCAGGGGGAGGGGAAAGAGTAAAAGAATAGAGGGGGAAATGTCACCAATATTAACCACCAGGTCCTAAAGAATAAGTTTCCAAAATTTGAGTCCGATCGGTCGAACGGTTCAGATTTGCATTGAAAATATATCAGAGGGAAATGAAGTGGTAAAATAATTGGGGGGAAATGTCACATATATTACCCGCCGGGTCCTAAAGAATAAGTCTCCAAATTTTGTGTCCGATCGGTCAAACGGTACAGATTTGCATCAAAAATATATCAAGGGAGGGGAAGGGTTAAAAGAATAGGGAGGAAATGACCCACATGTTACCCGTCGAGATCTAAAGAATAAGTTTCCAAAATTTTGAGTCCTATCGGTCAAACGGTACATATTTGCATCGAAAATATATCAGGGGAGGAGAAGGGTAAAAAGAATAGGGAAAAATGTCACATATGTTATTAGTTTAGTTTCCAATTTCCAAACAATAATAAGTTTCCAAATTTTGAAACATGAGCGTAGATTTTGATGCGACATGCCGCGCGGAATGTTCCGCGATTTGTCCCCTAGTGAATACATGGCTTAAGTTTCCAAATTTTGAGTCCTATCAGTCAAACGGAACAGATTTGCATCGAAAGTCAGGGGGAGGGGAAGGGGTATGAAAATATGAGGGAAATGTTTCCTATGTTACCCGCCGGGTCCTAAAGCATAAGTATGCAAAATTTAAATCGAATCGGACAAACGGTGTGGATTTGTATAGAGAACAGACAGATAGACAGACAGACAGACAGACATTGAGTTTTATAGGTGTAGATTGAAAATGCATTGTCTCTAAATCAAATAAAAAATTTTGAACCACGCAAAAATCCTGGTTCGAATCTCTACGAGGTTTTAATAATTTTATTTGATTCTATTACAACCAGTGAATTTTTATTGTTCTATATAAGTTGATTTCATAGTTATTTGTGTCAAAGCTACTACCAAAATTAAAAATCCTTCTTATTAGGAGGCTTGCATAAAAATTTACTTAAGATTTTTATAATAAATATCGATATTATTTTAATTAGTACTTATTTTACAAAATACAAGATCAAATGAAGTGTGTGAAAAAATACTTTTTTTCTATTTCCTCATCTCTTTCTCCATTTCACTTCCTCATTTAAGCCCAGCAAATTAAATTTTGAGATTGATTTATTGAAATGACTATGGTGTAGTGTGATGGTGATATTTTAAACGGTGACCATTATTTGAGATTTGCATCTGATGGTGTCGATGATTGGTAACTGATTTTTTGCAGTTCGACTGGCAACCACTCGTACTAGGTACTAATTACATACCAGTTATATCTCAGTTACCTATCATCGATACAATCAGATAAAAATCTCAAATAACTGTACGATGAGTAACCGGTTAATGTAACGGCTTGATCACTAAAGCATTAAATCGCAAGATAAACAACATTATTGGGAATATCTACATTGTTATATAAAATGATCAAAATATCACTTTCAATATCCTGCTATTCAAAATATCCAGGAACATTTCCATTTTACAGTTCATAAAAATGACATTATTAATATTCCTTTACCTCGTTTCAGATAAAACAAATTGTTTTACCTGGAAATAAATTTCCGAAACTTCTGGTTAAGGGAAAAACAAAAGGCACTTAAAAATCGTAATGGATAACACAGAGCGGCATAAAATGTTATTCCATACAATTTAGCACATTAAGATCTACTCAATACTGGCTCTTATCACAGCTTATGGTGAACATTACTGTTACGGAGTAAGTGGGAAGCCTTACAGCCTGAATTATTCTTTATACGTGACTTCGCAGATAGCGCGAACGTGGGGCGTTTAAATCAGCGGCAGAACCTTCTGCGTAAGTACTGAGGCACTGCCAACCGACAGGGGAAATATTATTATTGTAATACCAATCAAAAAGAGTGCGCGGATGTATTTACTAAGTTATTTAAAATATATATAAACAGTGATATTTTAACAATAACTTATGTATGCCTTGGGCCATCGTATAAAAAGACTTCGATACGCGTCTCTCATATTCATTGCGTCATCTTTGTGAAACTTCTATAATTTATCTTAATTAAAATAACTTTTGTTGTTCCTAATACTGAAAATGATTAAAAAATGTCATGACTTATGAGCAATCAATTTCTAATGGCAATGTATAAAGATGTCGTCAAATTACCAATGAGAAAAATCTCGCTTGAACTTTTTAGAAGGACATTTCAGTAATGAACATTTCCCATATATGTGCAAGGTATCTCCTAACTTTGTAATAGCTAACCTATGATATCCATGGAGCCGATGCTTTGTATACATAAACAAGTATAAAAACGTACCCTGCCGCACCAACTATGTAATTCTCTAAAGTATACCTAGTTATGATACGCCAGCAAGCCAATATTTTTCGAATTTTTGACAGAGTGCAAAAAGTCCGCCACCACTGTCCTACAAAACTTATCTATTCAGTAACATAAACTGTTAAATTGATATACAAATGCCATAAATTTCAGTAATGAACATTTCCCATATATGTGCAAGGTATCTCCTAACTTTGTAATAGCTAACCTATGATATCCATGGAGCCGATGATTTGTATACATAAACAAGTATAAAAACGTACCCTGCCGCACCAACTATGTAATTCTCTAAAGTATACCTAGTTATGATACGCCAGCAAGCCAATATTTTTCGAATTTTTGACAGAGTGCAAAAAGTCCGCCACCACTGTCCTACAAAACTTATCTATTCAGTAACATAAACTGTTAAATTGATATACAAATGCCATAAATATCACAGTCTCATTATAAAGTATAAAGGTAAAAAAAAAAAAACTTTGTTGCATCCAAAATATTCCTTTCGCTTCCCAAACATATGAAAAATATTAAAACGAAAAAATTATTGATGGTTGCAAAAAAAATCAATAATAAGCTTTGATCAGGTACTAAAGAATGATCATCTTTTCATGATTTATGTCCACTCACTGTTGGTATACTGATGCAGCTACTACAGAATCTTAACAAGCGCCGTGTCGGGTATTCTGTTCCAAAACTATTCACCTCATGATATCGAACATAATAATTTAGTTGTCTGTCCGTCTGTTCATCCGTCCGTCCGTCAATCTGTCTGCCCCCATTACTTCACGTAAAGTTCGTAATTTCGTTCGTATTCACGGCTAAAAAAAAACAAATTAAACGGCCGGAGATGGGGCTTAAACCCCGGGCCACTAAACCCGAACTGGCTACTTGACGCATGTTGCTATGGCCGCCTCTCCGTGGAGCGCCAAAAAGATACTTTAAATATATACTATTATTATTTTATGTTATTATTATTATTATTACGTTATTTTTGACGGGTTGCAGCTAGTTATAAACCCTAAAATATTTTGGTATTAATTTGTCAATATTTCTGACTTGCCCACTACAACTTAAACTTCAAAAATGCAAAAAATTCAACTATCATTACAGTAACTTATATCGATTATGAACAAATCATTTGTTTGAATACAAGTCGAATAAAATTAATAAATCTTGCAAAAATTGAAAATAGATTTTTTACGAGGTATATTTTTGTAAGGAGGGAAATCGTTAATGCTACAATATTTTATTTGGCGATAAAAGAATTTCAAAATGTATTATAGATAATGTGCCTGAAATGTAAATATTTTTAAATTTAAACAAGGTTTTTATCATTTTTTTTTTATATATATATTTATTAATTTTTTGATATTTATTAGATTATACATTATGCCAAATTGCACAGCAGTTTTACGGCATGGTTGCCTTCAATATTCGACAATAATTTTTATTTTATAATGCAGATAGTAGGCCATTATCGAGTGTAGGTCATTATCGAGTGTTGCGTGTTTTTTTACAAGTGATACATGATATAAAATTATAAATTAATGTAAGATTAGATACATAGCTTTAATATATATTCTTTTAGCATGTACTTTTTGAAGCCAATGGTGTTTTTTTTGTCTTGCATCATCTCAAAGAATTTTTATTTTATATGAATTGTATTGATGTGAATGAATTTTCATATTCGATGTAAGTTACCATAATGATAGTTCAACTTTTTGCAAGAAATAAGTGAGAAATATAGATAAAAATACAAAATTTGATTTCGCATAATTATTAATATTAGGTAATGGTTGCTTGAACATTTTCGACACATTATCCATCTGTAAAGTTCTTGTTACTACCAATGAGACATCCTGTATATAACAATGACTGCCAAAGACATTACAGTTTTTTATTTTTAAATTTTGTTGGTTGGGAAAATTAATATCTCTTAATTCTAGAAACTAAAAAGAAAATAATAATTATAATTTATAGTTTTCATTTTTAAATCTTACGTAAGATCTAGACGTCCGCGGCGGCCGCCCGCTCCTCCGCAGGGGTAAAGCGCGCGAATTAAGGTTATTTAACGATTTACTTGCCATCAATCTTAAAAACCAGAGGAATTAGCACAGTGTAACATGCACAAAGTAACATGCATTTTTAAATCTATACGTAATAATTAGTTTATAAAATGTGTAACATTTTGCCTAAGCATGGGTACAGTATTATAAATACAATTATGTATTAGAATGTACGTACTGATAGTAATTCTATGCAACCAAATCAGTGTAGTCTTCCAAGAGGACACATATTTTTTATTTTATGTTCATGTTTTAACCTTCAAAATAAATAGATACCGATAAAGTAAAAATTCAAAGTGCCACATGTAGATGAATAAATAAAATTATCATTCAAATAAAAAATGTGAACAATCGCGATCCCGGCGGTGCCAATAAGCAATGTAGTCATCTGAAATTCCTTTGACAAAACGACAAAACACTCTGGATGCCAGCAGAAAAAGATGAAATGTTATTATACTTTCAAATCTCACGCCTTTTGAATAATTTAGCATTTTATTTAGCCGTAAATCGCTACAGACTGGATGCAGGTAGCAAAAAACCAGGAGATTGAACAAAGACAATTTCCTTTTACGATTGTGTTTGAAGCATAGACGAGTAGGTCTAACAAGTCACTTTTTTCGCGAAACTTTTCTTCGCTCGCATATAAATCACTTTGCATTCGCTTCACGTAAAATAATAAATAAAAAATTTGCTCTCTCCATTTGATTTTTTTATCATTAAAAGAAGTGAAACGAACTTCGTTTTTGATAAATGTCATTTATAAGAAAATAAATACATTTGGTCTTAATAACTTCGATTGGATTTTATAAAAATAGAGGTGCATACACGGAATATATTTAATGGAAATAACTCACTGGTCTAGAACGAGATTGGAAACCGCGACCACTGGATCTAGTGTCTTAGCCACTAGACTAATAGGCACTACATATATATAGTCGTTACTTAGTAAAATTCATATTCGTTTTATCGGTAACAGGCTTGTGTAACCCGTAAATGCCTGTAAAACTTAAAGGAAAGGTAAACCAAAGTATTGTTAGACCTGCGATAATATATGGCTCCGAATGGTGGACAATGTACAACTCCTACTCTAGATAACTTGCAATAACAGAAATGCGAATGCTTAGATGGTCGGCATGAGTAACACTGAAAGAAAGAATTAAAAGTGGTAGCCTGGGTGTCACGGACATGAACAGTAAGCTGAAGGAACGACAGCTGAGGTGCATAACATGGAGGACACCAGACCTCACGGTGAAGCAGGCAATGTCTGTGGAGCTTCATAGACAATCATCCAGAGGAAAACCAAAGAACCCCTGGATGACCTATTGCTACAAAATCCTACAGAGAAACGGCCTAGATGAAAGCGACACCCAGATCAGAAGAAGAAATTATACAGCCTGAGAAGAGCCGACCCCAACTGCCTACCTAGGCAATGAGTTGGGACAGTGCAGAGGAAAAAGAAGATTAGCTGGTCCCCAGGGAATAAATAATATTACTATATAAGGTTTTAAAGTTTTATTTTTATTTTTATTTATTCAAATTGAAGCTACAATGCATCGCAACGACAAATTACGTAGTAATCGCGAATCGTTGTTAATTCCACCTCCAAAATATAATAAAATCTCGATTTTTGTCTAGTACCATCAAAGTTTTATTATACAAAACGCTCATAAGAGCACTCTTTATAAATGCGTTTGTGGCGAGGGTACCTACTAAGAAGAATAAGCGTGCACTGGATATTTTTGAAAATAAAATTTTAAAGATTTTCTTTGGGTCGGTTTAAAAATAAATGGTTTTTGGAGTACTACACGAGCTTCATACTTTACGTTATGAGGAAAATATCTCAAGGCTTATCAAAATAGAAAAATTTCGGTAACTGAAAGGATAATCGAACAGCAATTATTGATGAGCACAGGAACAATAGGGCGCAAGAGCTTCAGAAGGTCAAAACTAAGATACGACAATTAGTCCAATGGCACATCTGTCTAGAAATCTTTTTAGTTAGCTTTATTGTTAATTAATATTGTTTGAAGACGAATTACCCTTACCGCTCTTACCTTGTTTTCCTTCGGATCCAGGTAGATTGACTCGTTCCTCTCCTATCAGAAAGGTGCTACATCTCACTGTATTCTTCTGGTTCACTCTGTTTCTTATATGAAGGATTTTCTACGGTCACGTACACACAAAGATCCCCAAAGCTCAAAACAGTCAAGCAGTCAATATGACAATGTTACAAAATTAGACAATATTGTGTCAAAGTCGTAGATACAAGATTTTCGTGGAGTGCGCACTATGGAAGAGTATGGAAGAAGGGGGATGAGTTTAATAACATCTGGTCGTGTTCATAAACATCTGACAAATATCAAGTTTAAAATATTCGTAAATGTCTATTTCCGCGTCCCATTCATATTCAGGGGAGTCGGGAGCTCTCGTGTTGGTTTCTCCCCTGGATTCTAATGAGGTTACAGACCTGGACCTCTCGGTACTGTTCCGCAGATCAGAGAGTGATCCAGTGTTCTGTTTCAGGGTTCGGCGTTTCTCCTTGGGCTGAACCTGGACGACCCCAGGCCTGGCACATCAGAGCAACAGCGACTCCGTTTGATGTATACATGTATTAATTAAAATTTGTGTTTATATAGAGCCATGGAAATATGTATTTAGATGTTTAATAAAATAAAAATTGTTATAATTAGGGTTGTGCGACCGACTAAAAAAGTGAATTATATAGAATTATTTTATGTAGCTAGGGCTAGCCTCCACACTCGACCCAGGGAGGGGAGAAGCTATGGTGTTTTGAGGTTGGGTACCCTGACCCAGGAGGGGAAGGGGGGTCGGTATAAAAATGTGAGAGTGCGTGGGTGCGCTCTCTTCTTCTTCCCGTCCACATATAATATAATAAGATCACGGTAGCTAGTGTCGGTCCGCAACAATTATTGGGCAATAAAACAAAACAGTATTTATTACCCGCCTGTTCTTTCATTTAAACAAACCCCGTATTCCCAAGGTGGGAATATACTGGGGAGATTTTTAATGTATTTTTAATATTTAACCGAATTATGAATATATTATATTCGACACGGCGACCAAAAACGTACGATTATATCGACTACGCCAGCCAACTTTCTCGTTTGCGAATATTTATGCCGGCGCTCATGTGCCCCGCTTAGGAATCTAGATTGCTTGCTGCACAGCTACCCGTTTTGAACATGCTGAATGCAGATTTTAAAATGTTCAATGTTGCTCCGAATGGGGAGCCTACTTAGTTAGTACTTAGTACGGCGCTTGGTATTAGTTTTCAGCAGTTGGTACATTTTGGAATAAGAGCACCGTGTTTAAATATTAGTAAATGTGTCGCATGTCCCACGGTCCAGGAGAGCCAGGCGGTTCGTGCAGCCGTGCAGTTATTAAAAAGTCAGCTTTGGGGAAATGTTGACAGAGAAGGTTTTAGGCTGTTATTACTCCAATGCCAGAGTTGTCGCCTGTACTCATGAGGCTCTGGTGGGTTCCTATTTTTTTTAAATATACAATTTTTATTTAATCACATATTATGTATGAGGAATAATTAAGTATCTATTAATTTTAATTAATTAAAAAAATTGTATAAATCACTTGGAGTAACTTTACGTCTACCGATTTCGATACCACAGTGGTGTAGATACAGTACATCAGGACGGACGTATACTAATTATCCATCACTTATTATGTTGCACAAGTTAATTTTTGAATGGGGGCATGGCTTACCGTTATGGTGGGGGTATGGAAAATTGACAAGGAAGCACCGAAACGGAGAATATATCAAATAATGGGTTATTCGTAAAAAGAGGAACTTACATACACTGGAAATATTTAGTTTAATAAATGTTTTGTAGGATTGATACTGACAACATTTTGCAAAACTAATTGTCGGGGCAAATTCCTTGATATTACACTTCTAGGATTATAGGCTTTTAACTGGGAAATTTGAACATCCGCCGTTATGTTGGTCTTTAGTAGTTCACTTCCGCTATTCTGCGGGCTGACTAAATTCTTATAAACTTGCAATCAGAGTATGCACACAAATCGATATATCTAATAAAAAAATTGTGTTTGCGGCGTAAATTTAGCCGCCCGTTCTTGGGTGACCATAGAATCTGGTTCGCAGCAACTTTTATATATACAGAGAACACGTTTCCATAGATATATAGACAGCCCAAAACCTGAGAGTACCAAAGATAATTGCCCCAACAATAACATTATTATTGTAAATATAATTTAATATTGATAATAAAAAGAGTAAAAATATTTTAAATACGTATTAACAGATGTATATAAATATTTATGTTGATGTATACAGTTGTAAGTGTTATTAATATATCTTCTAAATCATTTTGTATTTGCAGATAGTTTCCTTGAGAAAACCTATGCCAAGGTTTCGGGAAAGTTACATATGTTGTCTTTAAGGCTATATCCCAAAATTTGTAATATAGTACAACCTACATGGCTGAGAAATAAGCTATGGTGTGGGGTGTGGGAGCTTTTATCCCCTTATTAATTAATTTAATTTTACCAGTCTCTTTTGCTTACTACACTTTAACAAGAAAGATTTCCGATAATTTTATTTAGGTCATAATTAATTTTTTAAATGCGAGGTAATAGGTATGTGTAATATTACACCAGTTTACAATTGAAAAAAAAGGAAAACGGGCCAATGGACGTGATCGATATGTATTGTGTGCAGTTATATGTATTTTTGTGAATTATGTGGAATTATGTAGATTTTATCGATGTGTATTGTTTGGAAGTACCCACTGGTTCCATTATTACTAATAAAAGCCATTACAAATAACCTATCTACGAGTACCTACATATATACTATATTTTTATTATTTTAAAATGTAAACCGCGATGACTGCATTAATTATTTTTAGATATTGCTGCTTTTGTTTTTATACCCCACAAATAACTTCGTTCAAACATAGAAAGACATAAATTTTTCACGTACAATTCGTTTTCTTCTTGTAATAAAATATAATCAGTCTATTGTTCCAGACAATAAAGTTTATAAGAGGCTCAACGGTTCGGTCGATCCACCAAAACTTGGGCGTCTACCTAACCTGCATATTGGAAAAATCCAGTAACCTGCCCCTTAAGAATTCTTTGATACTTTGGAAACTCTTAAATTTTTCAAAGGCGTAGGGAACCCAACCCTTGTAAATAAAAATTGTCATTAAAATACTGGCTAAAAAAATCTTAATTTTTTAGTGTGTAGATATGGGATATTTTAAATGAAGATTAATTATATAAACAGATTTATAAAAATAAAGAGTTCGGGTTGTTATTCAATAGATAAAATAATTTCTTTATCTAGTTCCAAAGATTAATTTCAAAAGTCAGCCATATCCATTTTTGAAAAACCAACGTTTCATCCTCGTTTAAAAATTTTCAGTTTAATAAATTATTATTCTTTACATTAAAAATTGCATTACTTTTTAGTAATAAAAAGTTATTAAATAAAAAATAATTAAATAAAAAACTAATCATATGTTATTTATAATACTGTCACGGATTCGCGATGGGAGACAAATAAAACACTAAAAAATAAACAAAGTTTTATTATGGGTACTATATAATTCGAACTAATTGTCACGATCGAGGACCTTCTAGATGTTTTTTAACACGCTGATCGCTATGGAAAACTTCTCGAACGCTCGGTAGGTATTGGGTTCGTTAATCATTTCGCTGGTTGATATAACGGGCACTGGATTGCTGTTCATTTATCGCTTTTATCTCTGGCTTCTAATGAACGATTGAACAAATCTAACTCGTCCGCGCGCCTCGCGATTTCTATATTATTTCCTTGCTTTCCAGACCCCACCGGTACTTTCCGATCCACTATAAACCACCCAGAGTGCTGGGAAATCCTCGATTGTGTGTAACAATATAAATATATACAACAATATTATATATATAACGCAATAATATTTCCCCACTTCAACTACAGCAGCAGTATACTTTTTGTGGCTAATGAAGAAGAATTGAAAAAATTAACAATACTCCAAAATAAAGCATTAAAAAGAAATCGATACACAAGAATCAAATTGATGTTAGAAAGTCTACAAATAATGACATTTAGACAAATAATTAAATTTAATGTACTATTTATATACAAAAATATAATAAAATAAAAAAATAATAAAAAACTATTTATATACAAAATTTTTAATGAACACAACAATATATTTGAGTTAGTAAGAAAAATAAGAGAAAACCAACATGAACATGACCATTGTACAAGAAAAAAACATGAAATAAGATTGCCATCAGAAAGAAAAAAAGATCGAAAATTTCTGTGATGTACAGTGGGATGAAGTTCTATGTGAGTCAAGCAGAGGATATTAGAGACGAAAAAAAAATTAAAACTTTTAAGAAAAAACTAAAAAAATTTGTGGATACGTGCTTTTGATTAGAAATTTGTTATACTGATATTTTATAATGTATATATTAGGAAATATAAAGGTTATTTACATATATTACTATATTAAGAATAATAAAAAAACAATATATAGAATTGCCAAATAAATATTTGAATGTTTAGTAATGGGTTTAAAAAATGTGAAGCTATCTAGCTTAATGTTTTCATATTTCACATGTGTTAATTTTTGTTCACTAACGTTGCCTAAATTTTATTAAATATATGTATATAGTATATAATATATTTAATAAAATTTATTATACTATATATATTTATAATATATATATAGTATATAATATGTCTTATTTCTTCACCTTGAACTCCAATTTTTTTATTATTTGTTACCATTTTTTATAAAATATGCTCAACAATCAATAATATTTAATAGTCATTTAATTGTAACATTAATTTTTTTTTAAATAAAGTGATATAATTAAATGTTTGTTATTGCAATTTTTATTTATAGCTAGTCAGCAGGTATTCTCTATTAATGATTGCAAAATTATATCTCTTATAATTAGCTTCTAAGACGTCTATTTTTTTCGCCAATTTTATATTTTATCAACATATTTTATCATTACGTTATAATTGACCTAAAAAAACAATTTACAATAAAATATAAAGTACTTTTTTGTGGGAACATTAAAGTGGGCAGTAAATAATTCTTATTTTTCATTTTTTGCATATTTTTTGTAAACTATCCATTTGTTCTCCAAATAAATCACTCTCTAATTAATTCTTTATTTATTACTGTACAATTTAACGAAATATATAAATATTAACAGCTTCATTCTTAGAATAAATAAACATACGGTATTTTCTCATTGAAATTCCGATAGAAAATTGACTTCTCTCACACTTTGTACTCTCCGGAAGTCCTAAGAGAAAACTGTGAGCTTCAGTTAAATCGTGTAAGTTCAATTCTATTTATACAAAAGAAATAGAAAATCACGCACCAGCAATGTATAACTTAAGTATGCAAAGAGAACAGTGGAGCTTTTATAAAAGCTTTTCTGTGCGTTACTTTACATGAATGAATATATCTTCCGTGTTCCTGACAGGGAAAATAGGTAGGATGTGCTTTCAAAGGTAAACCGAGAGAAAATTTATATTGGAGAAATCACGATAGATATTTAAATGCTAATTAAATAATGTTTGGTATTTATAAATCAAACGTTTTATACATTTTAAAATAAGAAAACCTTTTTTTAAAGAAGAGAAAATATTTCGAGGATAAGGGAGAAATTCCAATTATGTTCGTCTCAAAAACACATGACAGCACTTTAACGAAGAAAGAATTAAAAATGAATTTAAAAATAGATTTTTTAATTATTAAAAAAATTAATACTTCATTATGACTTAAAAAGGTGGAAGAAAATTGATGAAAAATTATTTTAGCCAGCAATCATTTACGGATCTCGCTATTTTTTGTACAATTTATAATTTTTGATTTAAATTGGTTTGATAAAATATAATTAACCATGTCAGCCCTCCGTCCACGCAG